>PVKV010005942.1:0-110013 GCA_004027835.1 Alouatta palliata | reverse complement strand
GGCTCCATGGGACACATGGGAGGGAGGAGGGTCTGAGGATGATACATGGAAGGAGGAGGAGGAGGGGTTCCATGGGACATATAGGAGGGAGGAGGGTCTGAGGATGATGCATTGGAGGAGGAGGAGGAGGGGCTCCATGGGACACTCACGAGGGAGGAGGAGCTGAGAATGACACACTGGAGGTGGAGCTGAGGAGGAGCCCTGGGTGGAGGAAGAGGGCTTCATAGGACACATGGTGGGAGGTGGAGCTGAGGATGAGCCCTGGGTGAAGGAGCATGTCACTGGGACACACGGGTGGAGGAGGAGCTAAGGAGGACCCCTGGGTGAAGGAGGAGCATGTCACTGGGACACACGGGTGGATGAGTAGCTGAGGAGGAGCCCTGGGTGAAGGAGGAGCATGTCACTGGGACACACGGGTGGATGAGGAGCTGAGGAGGAGCCCTGGGTGAAGGAGGAGCATGTCACTGGGACACACGGGTGGATGAGGAGCCGAGGAGGAGCCCTGGGTGAAGGAGGAGCATGTCACTGGGACACACGGGTGGGTGAGGAGCTGAGGAGGAGCCCTGGGTAAAGGAGGAGCATGTCACTGGGACACACGGGTGGATGAGGAACTGAGGAGGAGCCCTGGGTGAAGGAGCATGTCACTGGGACACACAGGTGGAGGAGGAGCTGAGGAGGAGCCCTGGGTGAAGGAGGAGCATGTCACTGGGACACACGGGTGGATGAGGAGCTGAGGAGGAACTTCAGTGAAAGAGGGGTCCATGGGACAAAGTGGAGAGCGGAGGTTCTCAGGACGGCTGGAGGGAGGTAATAGGACCTCTCTGTGACATCTGATAGAGCAGTGACTCAGCATGATACACGAGTGCAGATGGAACTCAGTGGGACACAGAGGTTTGCTTAGTGTGTCACATGGATTGGGGAGGCTCATGGAGTACACTGTGGAGGCAATAGGCTCCAAGTGACCCCTGAGTAGTCAGGGCCGGAAGTGACACACGGGGGGGGGGTCTCATGTGACACATGAGTCAGGGAGGAGCCTGGTGTGACATGTCTGTGTGGGGCGGGGTCAGAGTGATGGGGGAGGAGGTGCTCCTGGCGATGCCTGTGTGAGAGGCCCCATGTGACACCTGAGGCTGGGGCATTTTTCAGCCTTGCGAATATCTAATCAGGCAAGCCCCTGCCAGGGGTATTATGGGTGTCCTGAGCCAAAGGTGGAGACCCCGGATGCCTGCCTCATCTCCGCAGACCGAGAAGCATATCTACGTGCACCAATTCTAACTCTGAATGAAATAAAACATGCAGCTAAACAATCCTAAACACTTTCAGAAGTTCATCCAGCAAAAGCAGCATTTCTTTAAGCAAACATGAGACATCTCTGAAGACCACCGAGCTCCCCGAATACTGAGTGTGCTCCAGTCCTTAAATGGGGGTGGCCCTGAGGACCTCAGTGTCCACTGTTTCTCCCTGGCAGTCCACATCCCATGCCCCCGGGGCATCATAGGGTCTTCCCACACACCAGAGGGCCCCAGACTCACTTTCCAACATTTAAACACTTCCAAAATGCACATTCCACAACCAACACTTCACAAAAAAAAGAAAACATTGAAATCAACAGGCAACATAATTCCCATCCTCAATCACCATCACTGTAGAATGAAAATGCACTGTCAACCATCCAACGACACCCACCAACGTGGGCAGCATGACACTCACCCTCAGACCCAGGGGCAGAGTCAGGTGTCAAGGCTCCTGGCACACAGGAATCTTTCCAAGAACTTGGGAGGGAGGACCTTGGGAGCAATCCAGGGTACCCTGAACTCCTGGAGCCCTTACCCAGTTGTGGGGGACCCAAGAGGAATACAGAGGGGAGATGCAACCTCTCCCTCCAGGATCCACTCAGCAGGGCCTCAGCTGAGCCAACACCTCAACCACCTCCCCCTAGCTCACCTGACCCCACCCCTCTGGAGACCGGCTGACCCTCCTCTGCACCCACACCCACACCACCTCCCCTCCACAGCCCTGGCCAGGGCTCTCCTGCCTTCCACCAGCTGGCGTTCGTCTCCCCGAGGTGTGCACTCACAAGGGCAACGTCCATCTACACGATGCCTGGCACAGGGCCTGGCACACAGTAGACCTTCACCAAATGTGCAAATGAATGAATGAAAGCCTACCATGTACAAAGCCCTGGAGGCCAGAATGAGTGCCGAAGCGAGGATGATGGAGGTGAGGCAGGTGATGGAGGCTGGGATGGCCAGAGATGCGATGCTGAGCCCAGGATGACAGAGGCCAGATGGAGGTAAAGGGAGGCATGATGGAGTCCATGGTAACAGACATGCGTGACATGGGCCCCCCAAAGACGAGAAGGAGAGGAGGAAGCCAGGGGCCAAGAGCTGGGCCTGGAAACCTCTGAGGTTCAAGGTGGGACATGAAGCAGGAGCCTTTACAGTCCACACGGCATTCAGCTCCACACTCCCGCCACCCACCCCGTGCGAACTGACCAGGTGTGATGCTCAGAGAACAACCACTGGGCCCGGCAGCCCTGCCAGCGAGGAGCAGGGTGTGCCCTGGAAACAGAGGGCAGCACACGTTTTTGTTTGCAGATCCCATGAAGGAATTTCCGAAAGCCACGATCTCCCCCTCCCACAACCCATTTTTAAATGGGCCATAAAACTTAATAGAAGTTTAAAAAGTTGCCACGAGGTGGCCTCTGGCATATGGTAGCATATACACATACGTAGCCTTCAACAAAACCTCAGAGGTACAGAATCAGCTCATTTTGATTTGTCCATGCTGAACCTCACTGGCAAACCAATGGGGCAAAACAGGCTTTTTCAGAGAAAATCTGATGTCATTTTTGGCACCTCTCAATTCAAATCAGTGCGTACATGTGCAGTGCAAAGGTAAACACTTCCCCTCTGGATTCAGAACCTTGGGTGGATGCGTCCCCTGGATGCTGAGGAGGGTGGGGCTCCAGGAGCATGGCAAGAACTCACCTGGAGGCCGGGTGGAGGGTGCAGCATCTGGCCAGAGTGCATGGTGGGCACAGGCGTCGTCCGGGCCCAAGGCCCTGTCCAGAGTGTGATGCAGCAGCAGAGGCCAGGGAGGCCCCTCTGGTCCTGAGGTTCCCCAGCCAGCGCCACAGAGCAGCATATGCCCCAGGCAGCAGCTGGGGGAGCTGGGGAACTGGGGGGCTGGGCAGAGGACCCAGCCTGCCCCTTGTTCAATCCATTGTCTTGGAAGCTTGCCTTGGAAGCTGGAGACTGGGGGGTGGGAGTGGGAGGATGGTCAGAACCGCAGACCGGGGAATAGGGGTTAAGGGATGGGCAGTGGGTGGGGGGTCCACTCCGGGACACAGGAGGGAGAGCTGGTGAGAGGATGGTGTCCGCAGCTCAAGAGAGCACAGCACCCCCACCCTTGGCCTTAGCCCAGGTCTCGCTCTGGCTGCTTTGCCAAAAAGAGGTAGTGGGGGAGGTGGAGAAGGATGGAGAAAAGCAGGGGTTTGAGGGCCAAGACGCTCATGCTTCTGTCCACTGAGGCAGACCAGGATACACAGACGGGCTGTTGGGCAAAGCCACAGGGCATATGGGCATGGGTGACTCCATGAAGCAGGTCTGGGGGCGGGATATGGATGTGACATCGGCACCCAGGCTGTTCTAGGCTTGGGGACAGAGCCACTCTGTGGCTCACTCCCAGCCCCTCTCCACCATCTGTCTCCCACGCATGCACGCACGCACACACACACACCCCCCCAAGATTTGCACATGCATGCACACTCACAGGCACACGTGCCCACACACATGCACACCAGGCATGCTCACACACTCACAAGGGCACTCACAAGCTCAAGCAGGCACACAGCTACCTCCCCCCAGGCCAGGGTCCCTGTGCTCCGAGCCTTCCCAGGACAGGAGCCCAGCATAGACATCTGAGCCTAACCCAGGGCTAATGGCATAGGAGCTCACCCACCCCTCATGAGAGGGTGCCTACCTAGTGCTGGGGACTGTGCAGGAGCGGGGTGAATGCGGGACACTAGTTCCTCTGCCAGGAGCCTCAAGTTGCAGAAACCCTCCAGAGGCAGCACTTTTACGGGAGCACCAAGCTGCGTGGTGACTTTTGGCTACGGCCTGGCCCCTTAGAGGGTCACAGCCGGTTCTAAGCGGAGGGCAGGAGAGGGAAGACCCTACCTGGGTAACGAACCCCAGGTCCCAGGAGGTCAGGAGTTTACGGGGTCTTTCCTCCTAGCATATGGCCCTGTGATTCTGGGGAACCAAGGCCACCAGCCACAGCATCTCAGGAAGAGCCCCTCCCGGTCCCAGGAAGGGACATCCAGTCCCCCTATAGACACTGGAGAATCCCTAGACCGGCCTCTGCCTGCCCTGAGCCCAGGGTCTGTGCCTCTGACATGGGAGTACTAACCAGCATCCAGGCCACAGACAGGCATCTCCACTCACTCCTTCCACCATCAGCCAACACCAGGCAAACAGATAAAGTGCTTTGTAAAGTGCAGGTATAGAGGTAATGCTCCAAAATGCCCTGCCAGCTCCCACCCCAGCCCACACCCTGAAAGCCCAGCCTTTAGTCTACCACACCCCCCATGGAGGGCAGTCTGCACCCAACCCTGTGCATCTGCCCTGCTGCTCATCTACCCCACGGCACCATCGCCCCAGTGAGCCAGCACACAGTGGGTGCTCTATAAAAGCCTGCTCAGCTGAACTAAGCTGACAGCAAAAACCCACCCTCCCAGGGCAATTTGGGGTCCGAGGCGCTTGCTCTGCCCAGAAGCCACAGCTATCTCCTCGGCCTCATCAATGTCTCCATGGAGTTGGGGCGGGGCTCCCCCTCCCTTGCTGATTAATCCAGTAACATCTGGATTGAATTTGGCAGGACGCTCTGGACCAGCTGCTCACTGTCCTGCCCTCCCCTGCCTTGCCCACCCTGTCCTCTCAACCCACCTCCACCCACCCAGGCCGCTCATGAGCCCAGCCTCTGCAGAGGACATCCAGTGTGATTCGGACTGTCTTCGCTGGAGGCCTCAGGGCCGGGTTGGATTTCCATTCAGTCACACAAAATGCTGCACGGCATGGTTGGGTATGGAGGCAGGAGTGGAGTCCAGTGTCTTCTGAGAAGTAGGGGTCACAATTAGAAGCATAGCCTCCCGCTGGCTTGTGGGCACGTGGGAACAGCCCTGCAGTCAAGGGGGGCTTGAGGAAAAGCTTTCAGGCCACCCGCCTGCCCCTGTCCCACGGCAGCCACTGGTGAAGATAAGAGGGGAAAATGACAGTCATCTGAAAGAAAATTGCAGCCCAAGGCATCTCCACTCCCTGATTCCTCTACAAGCTGAGCTGGGAGTGTCAGGGAAATTGGGGGACCCATTCAGGCCCTCCCGGGAAGGAAAAAACTCATGATTTTCCCCTCCCCCAGTAATCGTCCACTTCCCTGCCACGGATCCACTTTGCCAAGTGGCCACCACTCTGGAAGCTCACCATACCTCAGGGACAGTCACCCGGAGCCCACGGCCTGGCTCTGCGTCCGTGGCCCAAAGAGGCCAGATGAGCGACACAGAAGCCCGGAGAACATCCCTCCGATGGGCAGGAGCAGGACAAAGGGGGTGACGGAGGACAGGCTCTGAGGGGCTAGTCTCAGACACGTTGTGGCTGCCAGCCAGGGAGGGCCCACAGCCATCTCAAGGCTAGCCTTCTCCTGACCATCTACACCTTCCATTCTGTCCTCATTTTCCCTAACGCAGCTCTACTTCTGAGTCTTGCTCTCTGAGGCCAATGACTTTATAGAGTAAGTTTCACAAGCCTCACAAGCTGGCCTCACCCATTTTGCATCTGGCTTCAGAATCTGTTGCGGGGACTTCTAGGAAATCAGCAACGAGTGATTCTAATAATCGCTCATTCTTGGAAATGTCCTAAAATAACTTGGCCAAATGAGGGGCGGGGCAGTCCTCTAAGATGACATTCTCCTTCATTCAATCCCAAATCTCGAGTTCCAGTTGCTCATAAAAGAAGTTCTTGTTTGCCTTGTTCCAAGTTCTAATGAATTTCTAGGAAATACCACCGGAATGATGCGGCGTCATCAGGGCGTGTTTTTCAAGAATTCTTGCTAGCTGCTCCCTTTGCCTCCAGACTCCAGCTGAATGAAGTCAGTCACTTTCCACGTTCCATTCTCATCACTGTGTCAGAATGGCAACACCAATGAGCTCACATTATCTCCCAATATGGATATTCCAGAGCTCACATACCCAGAATAACACTCAGCACTCTCTCCTCCCCAAGTCTACATTTTTCATCACTTGGACTCTGTCTACCCATGATGCTCTCATGGTTTCCGAGTGAGTCAGTATTCCTGGCCTATTTCTTTACTCGCCATCTATCTCCAGCCTAATGGACAGTCTGATGTCAGTGGAGGTCCTGGAGGACAAGTGGTAGAGTCAAGGTGCTCAGGGCAGGGATCCAGCCCCAAACGCAGCTTCCTCTGAGACATCAGCATCCATGTCCCCACCTATTTGTGGGCCTCCTTTGCCGTTCAGGCTGTCTTCACACCCACTGCGACAGCCTGGCCCTGTCCCAGTGCTAACCTAGACGAACTTCCGTTGCTAGAAGGAGGCAGCCAGATCTGACTCGCACCAAGGCTGCAGCTTCACACTGGGCTGGCGAGTGGGGGTTTAGCACCTTCCACTAGGAGAGGAGCTAAGCTTCAGAAACTGGCTTGGGTTACATCCCAGGGTCCGGCCAATTTGGCGGCCCTGTGGGTCAAGGCGGGTGTGTGGCCAGCCATGAGTCCAGCACAACTGAAAGGCATACAATGGCGCTTTGCTGCAGTGTTAATGCTCTCAGGAAGGCTTCATCGAAGGCACCCCATCTGCAATCATGACTTCTGCTGCCATGTCCTTCCTAATACTCTTCCTCCTACAAGGAGTCCCCTCTCCACATCTGTCCTTCTGCAACTGGAACCCACTTTTATGCTAGTGTCACTATTGAGAAGTGCTGCAGGCCACCCTTGCACATCGGCAGAGTGTTGTCTGCCCTCTGCAGTCTCAAGTCAAACCTTGGCCACACCTATCCCTGCCCAGGGAAGCCCGCAACCTTGAGGCTTTTTCACCAGTTCTGGACACCTGAGCTTCCTCAGGCTAAGTCTAGGTTCCAGCTCTAGAACATCAAGGAGGTCCCTCTTTCTGGACATGTGGGCTTTGTCAGAGGTTGGAGCTGGAACATAAAGGAAGTCCCCCCTTTCTGAATATCGGAGCTTCATCACAGGCCAGAGCTGGAGTTCTGGCTCTGGAATGTCAAGAAAGTCCTTCTTTCTGGACATCTGGCCTTCACTAGAGGCTGGGGCTAGAGTCCAGACTCTAGAACATCAAGGAAATTCTTCTTTTCGGACAGCTGAGCTTTGTCAGAGGTTGGAGCTGGGTCCCAGGCCTAGAACATTAAGGAGGTCCCTCTTTCTGGACATCTATGAAGCTCTCAATGAAGCTAGAGCTAAAGTCCTGGCTTTACAACATCAAGGAGGCCCCTCCAGCTGTGGAACATCAAGGAGGACCCTCTTTCTAGAAATCTGGGCTTTGTCAGATGTTGGAGCTGGGTCCCAGCCCTAGAAGAACAAAGTGGTCCCTCTTTCTGGACATCTGCACTTCCTCGAAAGCTAGAGCTGAAGTCCCGGATTTAGAACATCAAGGAGGTCCCTCCTCCTGTATACTTGAGCTTCATCAAATGACAGAGTTGAAATCCTGGCTTTAGAACATCAAAGAGGCACCTCTTTCTGGACATCTCAGCTTCATTAAGTGCCGCAGCTGGGTCTTGGCTCAAGAACATCAAGGTTTGTCATTCTGAACATCTGAGCTTTATCTGAGGCTGGAGCTGGAGTCCTGGCTCTAGAACATCAAGAGGTCCCTCTTTCTGGACATCTGAGCTTCATTGGAGGCTGGATCTGGAGTCCTGGCTCTAGAATATCAAGAGGTCCCTCTTTCTGGACATCTGAGCTTCATCGGAGGCTGGATCTGGAGTCCTGGCTCTAGAATATCAAGAGGTCCCTCTTTCTGGACATCTGAGCTTCATTGGAGGCTGGATCTGGAGTCCTGGCTCTAGAACATCAAGAGGTCCCTCTCTCTGGACATCTGAGCTTCATCGGAGGCTGGAACTGAGTCTCAAATCTGGGACATCAAAATTGGGGTGGCTCATTCTGAATGTCCAAGGTACAACAGAGGCTGAAGCTGGGGTCTCAGCTGTGGAACCTCAGTGGATGGCTCCCTCTGGACACCTGAGATTCATCGGAGACTGACACTCTGCTCACCACACAGGACTCTCCTGGACTCTCAGCCTGCTCTTGGCTGAGCACAGGCTGACTCATCTAGGAGGGTGCACTCTGAAACTCATCTCCTCCTCTTCTCACTGCTGCCTGGTCCATCACTCAGCACCATCCATGTCACCATCTCCATCAGAAGCTGGGTCAGGTCTCCTCTGCCAAGTGATGGCCATGATCGCCAAGGCAGTTCTTTCTCTCAGCAAAGGGGCCATGCTCAGTCCTGTGCACTTACAGCTAGCTGGACTTGCCTGCAGTTCTCTTGAGGCATCTCCCTGTGAAGGAGAGGAGGAGGAGAAGCAGTAGGAAGAAGGAGAAGGTAAAGAGAGAGGAGGGGGGAGGAGGGAGTAAAGAATGAAGGGAGGGAAGGAGGAGGAGAAAAAGGAAGAAGAGGGAGACAGAGGAGGGGAAGGGAGAAGGAAAGGAAAAAGGAAGGAGTAGGAGAAAGAAAAGAAGAAGGCAGAAGGCCGGGCGTGGTGGCTCACAAAACGGGCGGATCACCTGAGGTCAGGAGTTCAAGACCAGCCTGACCAACATGGTGAAATCCCATCTTTAAAAAAAAAAAAAAAATTAAGAGAAATAAGAAAAAAGAAGACAGGAAAGGAAGGGGAAAAGGGAGAAAGAGGAAGAGGAGGGGGAAGGAGAAAAAAGGAGAGGGAGGAAGAGAAGGAGGAGGAAGAAGAGGAGAAAGAGAAGGTTGGAGAAAGATGAGTAAAAAAACAAGGAGGGAGAAGGAGAAGGAAGGAAAAAAGGGAGGAAGAGGAGGAAGAGAAAGAGGAGGAGAGGAAGGAGAAGAGGGAGGAGGTGGCAGTGGTGTCCATGGCTGAGATGGTGGTGGTAGTGACAGTGGCCGTGGTGGCTGTGGTAGCTGTGATGGCCATAGTGGCTATGGCAGCTGTGATGGCCGTGGTGGCTGTAGCAGCAAAAGCAGTCAGTCTCTCCTTCCTCACAGGAAGCATGTTCTCATCATCTGCTCCAGCAAAGCCACGTGTGTGGACACAGGATCCATCTTGACTCGGGCCTAGTGCCCTTCGGCCCCTTGCCCCTCAGTACCCCTGCTCAGCCCAGTTGCTCTGGGGGTGCAAGGCTCACCTTCCAGCTTGGCCAGCACTCCTGCCACGGGCAGGGATGGGTCTGAGGCTGCACCTTTGCAGCCCTGCTCAGGAGCCAGTTTGAGGAGTGACTTTGGCCCCAGCCTGACTGGGCCATCTTGGCCATCACTCGCCATCAGTTCAAGCATGATGACCACTCGGCCCTGCCCTGGGGAATGTGGGAAGAGGAGGGGGAGGAAGACTCGAAGCCCTGGGGGAGCTTCCTCTCTGGGGCTCCAGGAACCAAGGCAGTGAGCTCAGCTCAGAACCCCTCTCCACCACCAAAGCCAGACTTGCCCCACCTCCTCCTGTACCATCCCTTCTGGAAAGAATCCTGGCATCCCACGATCCACAGAAGGAGGGGACCAGACAGGCGTTAGTTCACCCAATCACATGTCAACCTCCGGACCTCTAAGAGGCACCCTCCCCTTGAGAGCCCAGTGGGCAGGGCAGGGTGCTGGCGGCTGCGTGGGGTTCCAGCCGGCTCCCCGCCCTCCCACCCATCACACACAGAACACCCAACACTCACTCCTTATATTAGTAGCACATCCATCACTGTTTGTTAAGACAGGAAACACATTTATTGAGAGCACAGTGGGGTGTGCCAAGCCCTGTGCTTTGCCGCATCACAGCGCCCTCACAACAGCCCTGTGAGGTAGGTGAACCAGCCCACTCCCCGCATGCAGACACCGAAGGCTTGGCAGCTCCCCTAGGCCTCAGGGTTCCTGCGGGGTGGGCAGGGGTCCAGCCCACGGCTCTGACCCCAGGTCAGCGGCGTCCATCAGTCAGAGGGCGGGTCTCTACTCAAGGGGGTGCCCCAGGTCCAGTCTCTGGGTCCAGCCTGTCCCGTGGGAATAGGTGCAGGGCGTCCCCGTGGCTGTGGAGGCTGAGAGAGACACAGTTGCAGATGAAGGCCACCTGCCCCGGCCTCGCTGACCAACAAGAGTTCACAGACAGGCAGGCCCCAGGAGGAGGGAGAGGAGGGCGAGTCCGTGCTCAGGGGCTTCCAGCAGCATGGGGGGCGAGGGGAGCACCCAGCTACCAGCTCCGCCCATCTACCTACTGGCCCCTCAACTTCTGGTGTCCTCTACCCTACCTTGGACTCTACCCACCTGCAGAAACTTCTGGAAGCATCACTCTAGTCCTGACGCCCTCCCACAGCTGCAACCTCCGTTTTTTCTCACCTTGATAACCCAGAATCCAGGACTCTCGGCCTTTCTAAACACTAGCCCCAGCTCTTCTGCCCGGCCTATCCAGCTTTGCTGTTTTTCTTAAAACTCAGCCTCTTCCTCCTCCAAAGAGCTTTAAACTTTCCCTTCTGATCCTCTCCCGTCCAAACCTGCTGAATCTCCGTATTGAAAAGCAAACACCTCCCTCTGCCACTGTCTCCCCAGAGCGTGCTGGTGCTTCCCCCTTGCCCTCCACTCTGCCCACCAGTCCCTGGGGCCAGCGCAGACAGCTCCAGTGGGCACAGGACCTCTGCAGCCAGCACCCAGCGGCCCGGGTCTCCAGCTGGGCCCACTGGGAGAGCCGATGTGAGAGCACCTGTGTGCCAGGCCACAAAGCATTTATTTCACACAAACAATCTCATTGAACCCCACAATAACCACACCAGGCAGGTGTGACGCTTTCCAGGTTACAAACAGCAAACTTTCCCAGGCCACATAGTCAGAGGGGTTGGGGGGGCCTTGAACCCAGACCTTGAGTCTCATGAGTCAGCCTATGGGGTACAGCGAGGATTCTCAGGGCTCACGGTCATCCCCCAAGCAGACGCTGTCATGAATTACCCCTGTTTCTAACAGGTGGGAAACTCGAGGCTCAGGGCGGTTCAAGTAACCTACCTGGTACCCATGCACCCTTCTTCGGGGGTGAGACAGAGAAAAGGAATCCAGGTCTGGGGTCTGTCGCCCCCAACCCTCCACCCCCGGTTTTCTGGATGTCTAAGGCTGCATCCCAAACCTGACAGGTGCCTCACAGGTCATTGCTGATTGTCACCAATGGTGGGAACAAGGATTTCTCAGGGGAAACAGCCTCCTCCCAAGGCAGGGGCTTCTGAGGTCTCAGGGACATCCCTCCGCTTAGAAATTGCCAAATGTATTATACATTCTCAAAGTCTCAGGCACCACAGCACCAACAGAGACACTTTTTTATCCTAGATATAAATGTTTCCAAAATATGGTGTTTCTGCTGGGGGAAACCCACCCGCGACTGCCTGGCCCCCAATTGGCAGGGAGGGCAGTGAGGCCCCAGAACAGGCAGAGACCTTCCCAGTTCAGAGTTTCCTCTGAAGAGTCTGCCAAGAAACACACCCTTTCCTCTTAAACAAATGTGTAGACACTCGCCAAATGGCCCATTCAGCTCTTCACAGCCCTTTAAACCCTCCCCTCCGCAGGGCAAGCATCTATTAGACACCTACTAGAGTGGGAGGCAGGATGCATATGGGGCTCAGAGCGGGGGCTCAAGGGCAGCTTTGTGGGGACCTCCCTGAGCCTGTGTCCCAACCCGCCCCCAGGAGACCAGGGCCAGCTCCGCCCACCTCCAGGGGACACTAGGCACCCAATGGAGCCCCCCAGCCCTAGGTCACACACAGGCCCAGCCTGAGGGGACCCCAAGGCCCACCCAGGAACAGACACCTAAACACAGACTCAGAATCTCCTGCGAGGGGCCCCCTGCTGTGAAGCCCCATGAGAGCACTGAGGAGAGGCCCCCACTGCTTCCAAGTTCCCAAGAACAGGCGATGGGCATGGGGCAGACACCAGGAGCCACAATGCAAGGGCCCCTCAGCAGAGCACAGGGGAGGAGAGAGTCAGGGGACCCGTGCGGGTGCTCCTGGCGGCAGGCATCATAGGGGCCAAGATGTGGTGGCCAGACCTCACGGTGAAGCTCAGGCTGCGAAAGAAGAGGCGGCGGATGAGACCCGAGGCAGCAATGGGGCCAAAGACCTGCCTGCTGAGGCTGTGAAAGCTGGAGACAAAGGGGTGGGGCAAGGGAGGCTGGCATGGGGTGGGGGCCACGGTGGGGAGCAGAAGGAACACCCAGCTCAAGCCCCCACCAGCTGGAATGTGGGGACGTGAGAGCTGAATACTGCTCCCCTACATGCCAGAGATGAGAGCTGGAAAAGGAACAGAGGTCTGGTGAAGAGACCCCGGATCTGAGGTGGCCTGTGCCTGGGGTGTCTGCAGACCTCGGGCAGTGCAGCGGCACCTTCTCTGGCGCTGCTGAGTACCCTCAAGGGCACAGTCTCCTTCCTCCTCCCTGCACTCCTCTACCAGGGCACTCCTGGGTGCTTGGCGGGAGTGGGGACGCACCAGGCTGCACTTGCTGGGGGCTGGCAGGGGTGAGCTGGGCCTGGCAGGGGTGAGCCGGACCAGGCAGGGGGCCTTATTTGGTGGACTCAAAAGAAGTACAGGCTGTTCATGCAAGACTGGCCAGTCCTGGCTCCGACACCAGCTGTCCCGATTCTCAGCAGGCTCGTCCAGTTAGAGAAGGGAAAGTGCCCAAGACCCCCGAGCTTGGTGCCAGGCTGACAAAAGGTGGCAAAACCCACCTTCTGCACCTTCTACCAGGGCAAGAAAAGGGCCGTGAGGAAATGCGGAGCACAGGGTGAAGAAGGGTTAGTACCCCAAGCACGCCACCCAGAAGCCCCTCTGCGTCCTCTCTAGGTCACCCCACTCCTCCTCCCTAACAAACCAGGGGCATACACGAATGTTTGCAGAAGCCCCTCCAGGCAGACAGACCGTCCCCTCATGGCACCACCAGGTACAGCAAACCCCAAAGCAGCTCGGCCCTGCCAGCTACAACCTGCTGGGGGGAAGCAGCAGCCCACGGTGGAGTGGGGGCGGGACGACCTCTGAGGAAGGGAAAAGCCACCAGTCTTCAATCAAACAAATATTTACCCTGGGCCCACAGGGCTAAGCACCTACAGGCTGCTCCGCCAGTGGCTTGCACACGCCATTGACTGTGGGAAGTGCAATCCCGGCAGAAGGTCAGGGCTGACTTTTTATCCACTTAGGACTAGCAAAGCCATCACTCATGCTTTCAAGACAAACCCCCACATATGCCCATTCCCAGGGAAAGCCAGCATCTGCACAGCACAGTGACAGCACACCCACCCTCGGCCCTCACAACAGCCCTGTGAGGTAGGCTTTCTGGTGACCCACGGCTTAGAGAAAAGGACATCAAGGGTCAGAGAGGCAAAGGGTTAGTTAGGTGGCCCCGGGTCTGCCAGATCCTGAAGCCCAGCCTCTTCCTAACACACAGCACAGCTTCGCATCAGATAGCTAAAGTTCCATCACATGACGGCGAAGCAAGGCTCCTGCTTTTCAGGCATGGCATACATACGTCCATAAGGTAGAACATGGCAATGGTTAACAGGTTAATGAAAAGCAAAATAATAAACTCTTAGTAAAGGTCACAAACATCAAGGCTTGTCACTGGTTACAATTTCATTAGCTATCCGTCCATTGGACAGAGAAGGAAGGTACCAGCCTACCGCTCACCAGGCTGGCATCTGAGCCCAAATGGTGTCAGTTAGGGGAGGGAACAAAGCGTGTCTTTGATGGCTGGTGCCTAATATTTTGGGGAAAAGGACATCACCCAGAGGGGCCTTTTGAAGACGGACACATATAGGTGCTGCCCACAGGCCAGGCAGAGGCAGGAAGCACACAGCATTCAAAACGCACAGCCAGGTGTGTCCAGCCTCTCAGGCGAGCGTGAACGCGTCCCCCCCGGGGGGTCCAGGGGCACTGCCCAAAGAGTCTTCCAAACCCCTGGCGCAAAAGTTCCAGCCGCTATTCCTCCTGTCCTCCGCATACCCCTCATGTTTAGAGATAAGCACTTTCCCACTCGGCTGTCTGAGTGAGGCTGTCTCCCTGGCCTTCGATCCTCACTCCCCTGGCACACCCCCAGGGACACGCACACCGCCCTTCCAGAATCACAGTTCAGAATCACGCTTCCATGGCTCCTCACAACAGCCCTGCGAGGTAGATGCCGCAGCCCTTCCCAGAAGGCAGACCCAACCCTAGCTCTCACAGCGCGTTTCAACCACACAAGTTTGTCCAGCCCCAGGGTCTTGGCTTTGCCTCCTCTTCTTCCTCACATTCAGAACTCCAGGTCGAACCCCCGAGACTATGCCTCATCCCCCACCCAGGGAGCAGGCGCTCCGGGAGTTCTCACCTGGTCTGGGACCCACAGGACAGCTCGGGGCTGCACCCAGAGTCTGTAAAATGCCACATGCCTTGGACACCCAGGTCTGCCAATGGAGTGTTCTATGCAGACCCCCACATGGGAGGTGATTCTTCTCACCCACATGAGCAATCATCTCCCCCAGTTTTCTCTAAATAGAACTGGGCATTTACTCTTGAAAGGGGCAGGAATGGCTCCAAGATCACCTCCAGGAAAGGCCAGAGTGCTCTAATGACTTGAAAGCCTGCTCACGGCCAGAAGCCACCACTCGGCTCAACCCCCAGCTCTCATTTTGGACTCTCGAGGATGTGGGCTGTGATTTCTGAGCACCCAGGGAACACAATTGGCTGATTCCAGTTGTATAGGGAACGAAGTCAGAGGGGCAGTCAAACCTGCAACAGAACTCGAATCTACAAGTCTGAGCTGATTCCGGACCTCCGCTTGTCACCGACACAAGCATAGCCCCTTACCAACGTGCTCATTGTTTTATTTATTTCTTTTCTTTTTTTTGAGATGGAATCTAACTCTGTTGCCTCAGCCTCTCAAAGTGCTGGGATTACAGGCGTGAGCCACCGCGCCCAGCCGATGTTCATTGCTTTCTTTAAAAAGACAGTGTGGCAATGGGTCCCTGTGAGCCAGTTCTAGAATAGCACTGGCTAATTTTTAAAAAATGTTTGTTGGCTGTAAGTGAATGAAGGAGTGAAGGAATGGATGAATGAGTTACAATCACTGCCGTCCAGTGGAGGAAGCTAAAAGGCTGAACGCAAAGCTCATAGCAAGGACCGTGCGCAAGGCAGGGTGAGGCCTGGGGGAGGACTTCTCCTCTCATGGGTGGGAGGGCTTGGCCCCGGACCACCCGGGACCCCAACCCCGGGTCACAGTCACGGTGTGTGACGCATGGGAAAGAAGCCGTGGGTGACAGTGGCAGATGAAATCCAGCTGGGACGTGCTCAGCAGTGACCCCGGAGGAGGCAGCTACAAGAAATGGTGTTTGCTTCATAACCACAGCCCATGGCGCTACACAGCCCACCCAAAACGAAAGGGTTTGCTTTCAGGAGAAGAAAAGGCCAACAGCACCAGGTCAAGATACGTAGGCCGAATGCATGGATGGACAGATGGAGCAATCAACGCTGAGGGTCATCACTGGCCTCCCAAGCTTGGATACCAAGCTAAACATATGGGTGAGGGGTTCAGGCAAACAGTGCTCAGTGCTACAGCAGAGTGATCAGTGGGGCCGAAGCAGCTGTGCTGAGTGGAGGATGCTCTGGAGAGAAGGGCGAGTTCTCCTTGGGTGATGTGCCCTCCCCAAATGGCTGTGACTGACCCTCAAGCCCTGATAGCTTTGGGCAGAACATGCCCTTTATTCTGCTCCTTGGAACGTAATTGCCCCAGTTGAAGAAAAATGAAAGGGGATTCTCCCATCAGTCCTGATCCAAAATGTTCCATTTGTCAATTAAACCCCAAAGACCACCATGGAGGCCACACATGCAGGCCAGGGCTGAGGACATTTGTTGATACATCAAAGGGTGCTGGGAACCCAATTTTCTCCTGAAAGGTGGGAAAATAGAGGCCCCAGGGTCTGGTTTCCTCGGGGTTTAATAGGAATGAGTGACTGGGCTGGTGGAAGGGCCACCAACTGATGGTACAGGGTGCTAGGAGGTGGCTGGCTGGACCTTGAAGGTTCAAAGAGCTATTCCTGTCCCACAGGGGTGTTACGGAGGGTAAGATCGGAGCGCACAAGCATACCAGAGTTCAGCCTGTGGTGTCTCCACCTGCCGGTGGAAGGTGTCCTTGTCCCCATCACCCACTTCCCAGGGATAAACAAATCCTAAAATCAAACAGACCTGAAAGGCCCCTAGGCCAACCCCACAGCACTGGAATCTCCTTAAGACTATCTTCCCTCAGGGCTGCCTGGCTGGTTCCTTGAACGCCTCCAGTGAAGTAAGGGCTCCCTACATCCCAAGGACACCCAGGACCAGTCTCTTCAGAAAGCCATGACCCAAGGGACTTGGACAAACAGTTCACAGAAGATACAATTTGTTAATAAACATAGGTGAAAGTGTTCGCCCGTCATTAGTAATTAAAGCAATGCAAGTTAAAATAATGCAAAAGTAGTTTATAACAGAGACAAACTAGCCATATCTTAATTAAATGGTCATACATTGCTGAACATTGGAAAATGTTGTAAGCCTTCTGAAATTAATCAATATCCATACAAAGTTCCATAGCCTGTCTTTCAAGAAACTTAACCAAAGGAAATTCATTCATTCACCAATCCACGTGTTCACCATCCTTCCGCCCTCTTATCTATCAGCCAAACACTCACTCATTCACTCCTTCCTCCATTCTTCTGTCCACTCATCCATCATTTATTTAGAGTCTGCAACATGGTGGACATCAGCGATACATAGGTTGATTCCATAAGCTCCTTGTCCCTGCTAGGGGCTCACAGTCTAGCAGGGAAAACTGATCTGTAATAAAGCAATGGTCATTTCTGGGTGGAAGAACATAATTCTTAAGAATGAAAAAAAGGGTGTTCTAAGCAGTTAGTTGTGGCATTATTTATAATATTTTTAAAAGATGTTTATACATAAGAATAACAGAATAGTTCCATGAATGACACTGCTGCCAATCAACAGGACACAACACAGCCAGTGAGGTCACGAAGACGATGGAAGAAGGGAAAACTGATGAGAGAGTATTACATAGAAGAGGCAGGACGCAAAAAAAAAGTGTCTGTGGTGCATAATGGCAATCAGGTTTTTTTAAAGAAGGGATGCTCATTAAAAAGTAGACACCCATTTTAAAAAAAAAAAAAAGTACGCCTGTAAGAATGTAAAAGAGGCAAAAAAAAGATGGGTGACGTGCCAGGATGCCGAGGGGTGGATGCATTTCCCATGGCTCTAGGTCAAGTGCCATCCCCACCATTTACATTAGGAATACAATGGGACACAGGGGTCTGTCCTAGGGGCCCTGAGGCCAAGCTTCCCAAGGAAGGAGTTGGGAGTCACAGGGGGCCAAGGAGAGCTGTAGGTCCTGGTGTCACCAGGAAAGGATTTGTGTGGGGGGTGCATGCAAACGACAAAGTCAAGAGACAGAATTTGTTCTCATTTTTAACAGTTGAACGAACACATAAAGACAGGCCCTGATCAGACAGGAACCCTAGGACCAACTCTGACCTTGTGGGTCGGGCACAGAAAGGACCGGCTGGGGAGCACGTGAAGCACATTTTACCCCTGGCTTGTGCCGGTAGGAACCCTATCCCGAATCTCAGAATTCCAGAACTACAGAGCCTTTGAATTCCAGATGCAAAACTCTTACGGGTCAAAGACTCTAAGAGCCCTGGTCCCCTCTCATGGCCTCTGCATTTCCAAAAGGACACTGAGAATTCACCAAACCCAAACCCACCTACCCTCCAGGGTACCAGTGGGTCTCGCCAGAGCTTCTCCCACTGGCTCAGTTCCACCCAGTGTGACCCGCTGGCACAGCCCCGAGATGTTGGTAGAAGGCTCTCCCAGCACCCAAAGTCACCTGTTCCTTCCAGTTTCCTCTTGTGCTTGTGGTGGGCCCTCCCTTCCCCACCTTCTGCACACCTTCATCTTCCTGAGCCTCCGCTGGCTTTTCTTAACAGCTGTACATGTTCTTTGGAAACACCCTCCTGGTCTTCCGCCCTGAGCCCCTCCCGCCCCATCCTTATCCAACAGTGACACTAGGCTTCTTGGGGAGAAGCTTCAGCAGGTGTCCCCAGGGATAATAAGTGCGCCCCCAGACCTCAGTTCAGCCAAGGCAGAGCCTGGAGCCCCAGATTCTGAAAGAGGAGAAGAGCAGACCCCTGAGGCCCCAGCACCATGTCAGGCCCACGAGGCCCAGCTCATGTGGTCCTGACGCGTGGTACTGGAGGCTCGGAAGGTGGCTCCTGACACGTGAACTCCACGTCCTCCGCCTTCTAAATGCTGTTGCCATCCGCTCGGCCGGAGCTAGAAGCGTGGGATCTACCCCCTTCTTCCTGCTTCCCTCCCTGCCTCACATCCTGTCTATAACCCCATAGCTCTGATTCCCGCGCCCCCCACTTTGCCGCCATGAGGCCTCAAGACTCGCACTAGAGCAACAGCCCCACCCATGCCTGTGCCTGCAACCACCATCCCACCCAGTGTCTACAGAGTCACTCTGAGCATGACGCCCCCTGCCCCAGACCGCATGGCCCCCCCACTCCCCTGCCTCCCACGTGCTCCCTGCCACTAGTCCTGGGTCCATCCAAGCTGTGCTCTTCCTGCTCCAGGCACTTGTTAAGAATCCAGTTTTTTTAGAGAAATCAAGGGAGACTTTGGTCCTTGTTTTTACAGACAAACACAGGCACACAACACACAACTACACACATTTCCTCCACTACAGAGAAAGGAGACTCAACAGAACCGGGGAGGCCCTGCGGGAGGACCGTCAGCACGAACAACCCTCCGGGTCTACCCCGCAGCCCCCGGAGGGCTAGTCAGAAGAGAAGAGACCTCACCACAGTGAAACGCAATGCCGCCAGGTTACAGAGCACACCGCGAAACGGCTGAGAACACAGAGAGGCCTTGAACCAGGCTGTGGGGATGGCACGTCAAGGGAGCCAGGGTCCCGGAACCGCTTCTGCAACCCGGGGAGGGGGCTGAGGCGCACCTGCTGCCCAGGGAACCCTGAGTTGAGAAGGATGGGTGCCCCGCCCCATGGAGGACCAGGCCAGAGGGTAGCCCGGGCACACTGCAGATGGTTGCAAGAACAAGGTTTCTGGTGGCTTGCCCAGGACTTCTGGGTCCTCCTTCTCAGGTGGCCCTGGCCACCTTCTGGCCTGTCCCTGCACCAGCCCCTGGACATGAGTAGGCGCCACACCCAGGGCGGTACACAGCGGGCGGGGCCCAAGCTCCACCCAGGGCCTACTGCGCCCTGGCCCTCTGCTGCCCCCTGGCGGGCAAAGCCTTCTGCACAGGTGACCCACACCCAGGGAGGGGCCAAGCTACCCACCAGGCTTCACATCACTTGTTCATGCAACCTTCTGCCCGGCCCAGGGTCCAAGCCCTTCCCGCCTATCCAGGCCATAGATGGGGCACCATCAACAGGGACACGTAAGATCAAACCAAGTAGGCAGCCGGTGCCACTCCAAGTTTACAGATGGGGAAACTGAGCAAGAAACAGATGCAGTGAAATGGCCCACACAGCCAAGATAGAGCAACAGCATTCAAAGACCTGGGTCTTCCTGAGCCAGCTCCTCCCTGCCAGGCCAAGTGCATGCGAAAACAGCCACCCTCCCTGGGGACCACTTCCTTCCACTGTCTAGACCACAGAAATGGAAAGAAGGCTCCTTCCTCCCTTCCCCTTTCCCCCGCTTCCTTTCTTCCTACCTTCCTACCACCCTTTCTTCCAGTCATTCATTCATTCATTCATTTAGATCTGAGTCCTTTGTTTAGGGACTTCAGGA
This sequence comes from Alouatta palliata, assembly GCA_004027835.1. Classification (NCBI taxonomy): domain Eukaryota; kingdom Metazoa; phylum Chordata; class Mammalia; order Primates; family Atelidae; genus Alouatta; species Alouatta palliata. Next base: position 89,982 of record PVKV010005942.1, on the reverse strand, counting down.
GCATAGCTGGAAATTTACCATAACCCTTGGCCCGAAGGCCTCCATTCACACGTCCTATTTATTGATTGTTAAATTATTTTATTCTTTATTCATTTATTTTTCATTTCCTCCCAAGTTACATCTTTCTTTCTCTCACTCTTCCTTACATTCTCTGATTCTTATAAAGTCAGGCGCACAGAACCCGATGAATTGGGGCTCCTGGTCATCACCTCCACCCTGTTCCCTGAAGCACTACCACTCCTCCGTCAAGCGTCATTCACTCTCTCATCCACTCACCATTTGTCTGTCTTTCTTCTTTTGCGTATTTGTTTTACTCATTAACTGTTTTCATTAAAACCCCATGGGCAAGACAGACATGTTTGGCCCATGTATTTATTGGCAATCTTTCTTCCCCATGTTTAGTCACCTTTTACATTTAAGTATTTATTCTTTTATTTATGAACCTCAATTGCATCTATTTTATTAAAGTGGCAGAAGATACAGCCCTGTTTTGGAGCCAGGTATGTCTATTTTTCATTTATTCTTTGAAAGGTGTAATGTATTTATCTATTTAAGGAGTACATATGTAAACTAATTATCGTCCCTGTTCAGACAACCTCCCTTAACTATCCATTTATCATTTTGGTTGTTTGTTTATTACCTTTCTTTTTTCCCTTTTCGCTTCTTTTTCTATTTTCTCCATTTTCCCTCCCCCTGGGAACCTGAGCCTGGATGATGCCATCCATCTTCAGGATTACTGACAGCTTTGTGACTAATCCTAACAGATCCTACTCTTACAGATACACCCACGGATTCCTTCTCTTTTTTTTATTGGTTTTTCTTTATTTTCCCGTTTGCTTTCATTCAGTTTCATTTTTGCCTTTCCTTATCTCTACTTCTGACTCCCTGACACTTCTCTTCCCGCCTCTTTTCATGCTTTTGGACCTCAGGTGCCCAGAGTGAGATGAGGAAACTCCCCTGGGCAGCGCCTGCCCGGCTGTGCCAGCCGTCTCCATTTCTAATTCAGTCGTTCATGTGTCCATTCATTCTTTCTGTCATTCTTTCATTTCAATATTTATTCTTTTATTTATGGACCTCAGGTGCACAGAACTGGATTAACCATCATCTGTGGTTCCCAGAGCCTTCTGCACACCGGCCCATGTGGGGCCGTCTTTTGCTCATTGATTCTTCCCCCTGGGGATTTGGTGCAGCATTTATTTAACTAGCTCAGGAACTCAGGGTTGAATTGGTCATAATTCTCGCTGCCTTCTCTCCTCTTTCTGTCCTTGCACAGTCTGCTCTAGCACGTTTATGTCTTTATTTATTCATCCAATGCATTTGTATTGCTTATATACATCTATACGTTTCCATATTCTCTCCTCTCTTTCTCTTTTCATTCTTTTGGGCCTTGAGTGCAAAGGATAGTGAAAATCATCCATTCTCATTCATTCAGCCCACCACTCCTCTATTCACGTATTTGTGTTTTTATTGATGAACCTCAATGTTTACTATTTAGTATATTTAATGGATAAAATTGACTCATTCTATTTCAGTACGTATCCAGGAAGTACCTTTTCTTACATAGGTCTATTTCACTTTCTTTTTTTTTTTTTTTTTGAGACAGAGTCTCACTCATCACCAGGTGCCAGGCTGGAGTGCAGTGGCGTGACCTCGGCTCACTGCAACCTCCGCTGCCCGGGTTCCAGCAATTCTCCTGCCTCAGCCTCCCAAGTAGCTGGGACTACAGGCGCGCGCCACCACGCCCAGCTAAATTTTTTTGTATTTTTAGCAGAGACGGGGTTTCACCATGTTGGTCAGGCTGGTCTTGAACTGCTGGCCTCAGGTGATCCGCCTGCCTTGGCCTCCAAAGTGCTTGGATTACAGGCGTGGACCACCACACCCAGCCTCACTTTCTTTTTTTACATCTATCCCTCTTGTTCTTTCAGTTTTTCCATTCCTCACTCCTTTCTTGCATTCCTGTGGAATGCATGCATTGATCCTTTCTTCTTTTTTTTTTTTGAGACAGTTTCGCTCTTGTCACCCAGGCTGGAGTGCAATGGCGCAGTCTCAGCTCGCTGCAACCTCCGCCTCCCAGGTTCAAATGATTCTCCTTCCTCAGACTCCTGAGTAGCTGAGATTACAGGCCTGAGCCACCACGCCCAGCTGATTTTGTATTTTTTAGTAGAAATGGGGTGTCACCATGTTGGTCAGGCTGGTCTTGAACTCCTAACCTCAGGTGATCCACCTGCCTCAGCCTCCTAAAGTGCTGGGAGGACAGATGTGAGCCACCGCGCCCAGCTGCACTGATTCTTTCATTCAGTATTTCACTTGCGGTAATTTTTTTTTTTTTTTTTTTTTGAGACAGAGTCTCGTTCCGTCGCCAGGCACCAGGCTGGAGTGCAGTGGCGCAATCTCGGCTCACTGCGACCTCCGCCTCCTGGGTTCGAGCAATTCTCCTGCCTCAGCCTCCTGAGCAGCTGGGATTACAGGCGTGCACCACCACGCCCAGCTAATTTTTTGTATTTTTTAGTAGAGACAGGGTTTCACCATGTTGGCCAGGATGGTCTCGATCTCTTGACCTTGTGGTCTGCCCACCTCGGCCTCCCAAAGTGCTGGGATTACAGGTGTGAGCCACTGCGCCCGGCCTGAGCCACCGTTTGAATTAATGTGAATGGCTTGTGCTAAACCAGCCCCCTTTCATCACCTTGTTAGATCTACTTATTTATTATCTTTTTCACTTCCTTTTTTCCCATTTTTATTGTTTCCCATGCTATGGTTTCTTTCCACCACTCGCTCTTTCTTTCTGTCACTCTTTTGGAGCTCTGCACCGGTATCAATGGCCCTCACCCCATCTCTACAACACCCTCCGCACTGCTCAACACAAATCCTTTCTGTCATTCATTCATTCACGCATTTACCACGCATCCATTCGGTCTTTCTATGTCAACACTTATTTTGACACTTCTAGACAGCAGGTGCACCTAACTGGATACTCCACAATCTGCAGCTAACGGACCCTCCCCCTGCGGCCCCACGGAAGCCCTCCCTTCCATGTTTGCGCTCTGAGCCTTTCCTTAGTTGGGTAGGTGTTTGGCCATACCAGCAGCCAGCTTGGCTCACACAGCCTTTCACTGCCGTTCCTAGCATGGCTGTGTCTCGTAACTGCATGCATGTATTTATCTCTTAATATATTACTTTTTTCCTTTTCACACATTTCTTCCCATTTGTTATTGCTTTTCTCTCTCACTCTCACACGTCCTCTCTTGCACTCTTTGTCTTCGGAACTCAGGGCCAGGCAGGGCTGTGTGCATGATACATCCTGCAAGCGCCCATCCTCGGCCCGTGCGGCTCCACGTCTCACGTGTTCCTTCCTTCCTTCCCTCATAGCATCCTTCCTTCCTGCTCCATCTTTTTATTAGGCATTTATTCCTCAGGTGCTGTGATTCCACTAACGGAGGAATAAATGCCTAATACTTACGACAAGTCCTAGCCTAACTCCCCTCGTGGGTCTACCCATTTATCCGTTTGGTTGTTACTTCTTTTCACAGTTCCTTTCTCTCTTCTATCATAGCTTTCCATACCTCCTGTCCTTCACTCTCATGTAGCTGGGGTGCCCAGAGGGGACCCCAACACCCCCATCAGGAGGACCCTGGGGCCACGTCTTCTCATTCACCTTTTCCTTGTCTGTTTAGCTACTCACTGACTTGTTCACTTAGATGCTTGTTATTTAATGGACAGACTGTGGTTTTCTAGAAGTGGACCAGCCATAGCCCTTAATGTGTGACCTTTTACCATCACCTGTCCCATTGCCTTCTTTTACATCTTTATCAATACACTAACATTTCACAAAAAATTAAAGAATATTTCTGCACTTAAGATTTGTTCTATTTTTTCCTTATTTCTTTATTTATCAAGATTTTCTTTTATTTTTCATTTCATCTAACAGACCTCAGTGCCAGGGCTGGATGACTCAAAGCCCCTCATGCCACCCTGTGACCTGGCCCTGCACCCTGCACTCCTCGTTCATTCATGCACACATGCAGTATACACTTTTTGGCCCTTCTTTCTTTTGTCATTTACGTATTTATGTGCAGACTTCAAGTGCCCAGACTTAGATAATTTTTGGTAAAAGGACACTCTCAACTTTGGCCCACTGGGTCCCCTTTCTTTCTTTGCTAGTCTGTGAACTCTTACTCTATGGTTTCTATGCCAGGAGCATATATTATTTGTATGAGTCCTAATGCTTGGCTTGCAACAGCCTGACATGGTTCTCCTTACACAGCTACTCATCCTCTGCATTATTTTTTCACTTTTCTATCCTTTATTTGCTGTTTTGGTTTTTTTAAACCTTTCCCTTCTCCCTTTTGTTCACCTGTCCCCTAACTTGCATCTTTTCATTGTGACAGGCCTCAAAATTGATTCTGCATTCCACTTCCCACGCGTCCATTATTTCTTCTATTTAGGTTTTTATTTATTTATTTATTTGTGAGACAGAGTTTCACTCTTGTTGCCCAGGCGGGAGTGCAGTGGCACGATCTTGACTCACAGCAACCTCCGCCTCCCAGGTCCAAGTGATTCTCCTGCCTCAGCCTCCTGTGTAGCTGAGACTGTAGGCATGCGCCACCACGCCCAGCTAATTTTGGTATTTCTAGTAGAGACGGGGTTTCTCCATGTTGGTCAGGCTGGTCTCGAACTCCTGACCTATGGTGATCTACCTGCCTCAGCCTCCCAAAATGCTGGGATTACAGGTGTGAGCCACAAAACCTAGCCTTATTTAGGTTCTTTTTAATTGTCAAAAGTCAGAGGCATATATTTGAATCACACATATTCCTTAGTTAATAATGACCTGGTATCACTTTGTGTGTTTCCCTATCACTTAGTGATTCAACAGGTCTTTTCTATTTATATACCGATTGCCTAGACATCAAAGTAGATGATGGACACGCACTCTCCTCCTGGCTTGCTTGCTTTCTTTACCTATTTACTTGCTTATTCGTTCTCTCTTGCTTCATTCATCCATTCATTTTTCACATGATGCAATAGATACCAGTGAAACAACCTCTCAACAACAACGACATTCACGGTAACTTTAGCATTCCTGCTGCTTCTCACTGAGTCACCTGCCAAGGCACACACAGCGTGCAGTCCAGAAACACACACGAATGGCTGATGCAGGCAGAGACACAGTGAATGGCAGGTTTACTCCCAGACCCTTCTGGGGCTCACGTCCTAGACATGCTGGGGGCAGATCTGAGACGAGGGCCCACGTTCCCCAGCCCCCCCGGGCAGAGCAAGCGCCTCCGGCTCTGCCCCTCTGCACCGTGGTGAATGACCATCCCCATGAGAAACCTGTTTCAAGACCCCAGAATACATAGAGACACACACATGGTACAGAGTCTCCTGGTGGGAAACGACGGACAGGGAGTTCATTTTTAAATAGGTGGCTTTGTCTGTCGCAATATAAAAATATTTTGGCCTTTCAAGGCAAATACAAAAGAAACTACCCATTACCATGGCTGAGTGTCTCAGTCCCAAACAATAAGAACTTGAAGAGGTTTAGCCGGAAACTTTGAAGACAGAAAATCTGCCCATTATGTTTTCCAGACATTTCGAGGGGGTGAGCAAAGGTCACTGGAGCTCGAAGCCCATTTGGAAGGCTGCTCCCCCGGCCTGCGTTTCCTCCTTGGCCCTTTGAAGGGCCCCCAGCTCACAGGGCACTTCCATCCTAGCCTGCCCTGCAGCACAAGAGCCAAAGGGAGGCTCAATCATGAAAGGCCCATTCATTTAGAAGACTGCAAAAGAAGAATTTCTTTTGGGGTCCGACATTTGAAGCCGCCTATAGAATTCTTTTGCCACAGAGACAACACAAGGAGGCTGGGGGCTCCCGTCTTAGAGAACAGGAGCCCCCAGGTCTGCACCCAACTGGACTCAATGGGTACCCACTTCCCCGTGCACAGACCCCCCCAGCCAGTGCCCGCCAGCCGCTCCATGAGGTCCACCCGGCAGTGTGCTCCAGGAGGCAGGCCCCACCCTCGGCAGCAAGGCCACGCGTGTGCTCTTTATACCTCCAGTCACTTACGATTTCAAGCCGGAGGGGGCTGGGGTCCCACATTCGAGGTCCCTTCCCACGCAGGAATCCAGATGATGGCGTCGGCTGGAAGGAGAAGGCACTAGGTCACTGACTGGAACCTCACTCAGGCCGGCGAGGAGGAGGAGGAGGGCGGATAAGGACAACAGCTCTCAGGGGGCAGGGGTGGCCTGGGGCAGCGACTCCCCAACCACCAGGAAGCATGGCATTGGGAAGCCATGCATTTCTCGTCACTCCCCTCACCCACCAGCTGCCCATTTGGCAGAAGGGGCAGGTGTGGAGACACAGAACAGACTTGGGTTGGTGCTGTCCACAGAGCTAGGTCCTGCTCTGTGGGACCCACAGGGTTAGGGCAAAGCATAGATGAGAAAGGGGGGTGGCCCAGGCCCTGGAATCTGCTCCCCCTTGAGGACAGGGCATGAGCCTGTGCTCTGGGAGAAGCCAGATGCCCAGGTTGGTGAACAAGACGGCTGGTTCTGGAGGAGACCAGAGAAGTGGTGTGTGGCCGGGAGGGCAGCCCACAGTGGGCTGCTGGGATACTAAGGGGCAGCGTTTCCCAAAACCATGGCTCGCACGTTGTGTGCCTGGATAGACAACTCCACTGTAACAATTCTGTTGACATGGCAGCAGGCCCTGGGGGCACCACGACCAGGCACAGCGAGTCTTCGGTGGCAAGATTTGCCTTACATTTTTACTTGTTGTTTTTTTTTTTCTGTTTTAATCGGGTAGCAGGCTGGGCCAAACACGGTTCAGAATGCTCCAAAAATTTTAAGCTTTGAAAAAAGGTGACTTCAGGGGAACATCACACACCAGGGCCTATCAGCAAGTGGGGGCTAGGGGAGGGATAGCATTAGGAGAAATACCGAAAGCAGATGACGGGGTGATGGACACAGCAAACCATCATGGCACATGTATACATATGTAACAAACCTGCATGAGCTGCACATGTACCCCAGAACTTAAAGTATAATAATAAAAGGAAAAAAGGTGACTTCAGCAATGTCAGACACGTATCATGACTCATTTGTCAAGACCCACAGGATGTGGCCACAGAGAGTGAGCTCTAATGATGTGAACCAAGGCCTCTGGTTAATCATGTATCGGAGTCGCTCCATCGATTGGAACAAACAGAGCACGCCACACAGAGGCAGCATGTGAATGAGAGGGGAAACAGTGCGGACGGGGTCTGGGAATTCTCTGTACTTTCCACCAATGTTTCTGTAAACTGAAAACCACACCGAAAAATAAACAGTTTATTCATTTTAAAAATGTGTTGAATCAATGGCTTTTAAAATCTGTTCACAGAGTCTACTTAAGGTGAGGAGGTGTCACAAAAGGTGACCTGTGACGGCCAAGGTCCCACCAGCACAGCAAGATGGGTGATAGGGCAGCCAGGGGTTGGGCCAGGAGGGGCACAAGGCAAGGCCAAGGTCTTCAAATACCCTCTCTGGGGACTGTTTCCTGGGTTAGGCACAGGATGAGGCAGGAAGCCAGGGGGAGACCATGGGACGCCCCCGCAAAGCCACTCAGGAAACAGAGAGGCCATGAGAGGGATTCCGGGGGCACTGGGGGAGGCAGAAGCCACAAACCACAGGTCCCAGCACTTTGGGAGGCCAAGGTGGGTGATCACCTGAGGTCAGGAGTTCAAAACCAGCCTGGTCAACATGGTGAAACCCCGTCTCTACTAAAAATACAAAAGTTAGCTGGGTGTGGTGGTGCACACCTATATTCCCAGCTACTCAGGAGGCTGAGACAGGAGAATCCCTTGAACCCGGGAGGCGGAGGTTGTAGTGAGTTGAGACTACACCACTGCACTCCAGCTGGGGCAACAGAGTGAGACTCCATCTCAAAAAAAAAAAAAAAAACAAGGTCCCGGGAGACCAGCTGCCCCTCCCTCCGTGGGTCTTTGAGGGACTCACAAAGCTGCCTGTCCCCAGGCCTCTCAGGGGTCTCTCCAACACACCCCTGCTGCCTCTGCCTCTCTATTCCCAGTCAGTCTCTAGCCGGGATGTCCCAGGCCCGGCCAGGACACAGGAGATACTTCTTGCCTCCAAATCCTCCTGAGAACTCCTTCCCCAGCCTTGCCCTCCATAAACACTGTTTTGCTGAAACTGGTTATATGATAACCAAAAAACAGCAGGTCTTAAAATAAGTGCGAGTGATGCAGTGATTGGTGCATGGGTGCCTGAGGGGCAGACTTCAGTGACCTAAAGGCCACCAGACCACCCATTATGTACTGACCACCACCCAAGACCGTTTCCCACCCTCCCTCCGAGACTGTGTATGGCTAGGGTGGCCTCTCACCATCGCCACGTCCTAACGTGGCACCGAGATGCCAGACCAAGAACACACAGCGAGAGCAAAGGCACTGCCATTTCCCACAGGACTCAGAGCCGGGTGCCTTGGTTCGCTGTTTTCGTTTTGTTCTTTTAGGAGCAGGGAAATCGGAAGCAGGAAGGAGCATCTGGGTTTTTTCCTGCTTCTGCTCCAGGGACCCCATGAACCCTCAAAGCCCCCGACTGTCCTTAATTAACTCTGTGCGCCGACCCCAGACTGCTCTGCTATGGCGAAGCCCCGGCAAATTCGTGCTTTGGTTTAAAAAGCTGCGTGTGCCAGCTCTAAGCTCGCGTGATGTGTTAATAACGCAGTGCTGGGCTGGAATCTTAACAAATGTCAGAAAAGCTGCAGAGATGAGTCACTGTCTGGAACCAAAGGAAAACACGAGGCCTCCTCACAGAGTCCAGGGGAGTAATTGCTACAAGCATTTGATGGAAGACCGCCTAAGTGCGTGCAGTGCGCTCACGCCCCACACAGAAGGCGCTGGTGAACACAGCAAAGACGCCCTCCGCAGCTTAGCGTGACTGGAAAACTCTCGCTCTGCATCTTAGGATTTGAAAAGTTACTCTTTTCTGGGGACAAACAGCACCTAATTGATCTGGCATGTCTTCGGTATAAATAACTTATGGCTGTTTCAAACACAAAAGGACCTAAAAAGATGATTTTTATCAAAATGTTGATCTCAAGAAATAGAGCCTGTCGTTCCACAAATAATCAGCCTTGCCTCAGATCTCGTACTTCCTACCTGTTGAGTAAATACCACCCTCTTATAACTTCCCCTGACAAACGCAAGCTCTTTGCAGAGCTAATTTCCTGTACCTTTGTGAGGCCAGGGCCCTGGACATTACGGACCCATTTATGAAAATGGGAGAGGTAATTGGGACATCTTTTGAAATCATGTCCCCTCTCTCTCGCAGGCCCCCATCAGCCCTCTAATTTTACTTGGTCAGGTTACAGAGGATGTTTACATGTGCCTCTTCCTGGAATTTCACCTCTTTTGCTTCAGGAGTGGGCAATTAGAGAGAATTAGGGCCTGTTTGGTGCCTGTTTACCGTTAATGGATGGAGCAGCGGAGGCAGCCTTGGGAAAGCAGTCTGCCCGTCTAATTGAAGCCGGCAATTTTTCGATTTCTCATTTCAGCTCGCAGGTATTGTAGCAACCAAGGTCACAAAACAAAAGCTGAGCCCACCACGGCGATAGCCGGGTGCAGGCCCGACCAGAGGTTTTGTGAGCTGTTTATAACCACACGCTGCAGCACAGAGAGAGAGCTGGAAATGTCTGCAGAGCTGAGTGGAAGACGGCAGCCAGTGCAGCCCGGTGACTAATGACTTTTCCTGAAGTTGCCATCCTGTTGGCTTGTTCAGGAAGTTCTCAGCTGACCGGGCCACAGGGCCAACAGGGGTCTTGGCGAGGGTCTCAGGGCCCAAAAGGCACAGGGTGAGCCAGGGGGTGGGGGACAAACACGTCCCGGTTCTGAAGCTACAAGGCCAGTCTCATTACCCAAGAGTCACTCTACAGCCCAAAAAGGTGCTCCGGACCAGCACAGTAGCCCGCCTGTTTGGAATAAATGCCCCGTAAAACATGACCACTGCATCCTAACTCACCGGGCAGCCCCTGGGAACTTTCTTCCAGCAAGAGCTCTGACCCACACTAATGACCTCAGTGACTGTGGCCCCCTGACCACACAGGCCATGCAGGAGCTAGCAGCTGGCAGGGGCCTCACCTCCAGGGTCGGCTGCCAGCACAGCATGCGACCACGGGCGAGGTTCCGGGCCTCTGAGATGTCTGGCTTCCCACCTCTAAAGCAGAGGGGGCAGTGGACCAGTGACCCCAAAGTCCCAACAACTCCAAAGACCCAGCAAACGAACCACAGATGATCTCCAGGGAGGCCTGAAGAAACCCCGAGACTGTGGGAGTGCCAAGGCCACTCCGACCACTACAGGACTGAGGCCTAGGGGCTGGACGCAGGGGCCAAGGTCACACTCATAGTCAGGGCTGAGCCAGGCTGTAACCATGTCTCTGGAAGGCTGCTCCCGAGTTGCTGGAGAGAGCTAAGAACTGTCTCCTCTGTCTACCTGACAAGTCCCAAGTCGCGACAGTATGACCAGCCAGGAGGAGAGTGGACACCCAGTCTAGACACTGGGGGACCTCCGTTCCCTCCTGAAATAGCGCTGACCTCCCAGGCTCCTTCTGACTTGGATTATATGGAGAACTGACAGGCTAGTAAGCAGTTTTACAAATGAGGCTGGAAGCCAGCACCAGGAAAGTCAGTGACGGGCCAAGACCGACCTGGGCCCCCCTCCTGTCACAGCAGGGACTTTGCCCCAGACCCTCCGGAGCGGCCCCACCCTTACGGCAGTCTGGGGCAGTCGTGATGCAGACAGCTTTCTCTAACCTAAGGGTCTCCTCTCTCGCAGCTGCCCACCGACACTGCAGGCCATGAGACCCCCTACTCTCCTCCCTAACCGTGAAACAACAGCCCTGTGGATTTCTAAACCCCTACCCGCGCAGGGAATCACTCTCTGTGCAGTCCCAGCAGGGCCCAGAGAAAAGGCCGGAGCAGCAGAAGGAGCAAGTCAAGGCCAGCGCAGACGTGCGGTGAGCCTTTGGGCCCCCACTGTCCTCCTTCCCAACTTTCGATCCTGGACCTCTCTCTCCTCGGCCCCATTCTGTCTCTTTGGCTATATTTTGGGCATCAGGCCCAGGCTGATCAAATTTTTGTTTACAGGCACAGCCACGCTGATTCCCCTTTGCTAAGAAACTTTCGACAATCAAGCCCGAGAATCTGAGAGCATGAGCATCCCAGGGTTGCGTGAACCCGGTGGCTAGTTAAGTGCGTCATTGTGCAGCCTTGGAGCTCCCGACACACACACAAGGGCAGGGGCCCCACGCAACCCCTGGGAGGAACACACACACACTCCGTTTTGGGGGAAGGTAATTGACGTTTTCTTCTTTTCTTCTGAAGAAAAGGCACCTTCCATTGAAAGGGCGCATTCACAGAACCTGGGAAAACTCATCTGCACTCAGCCCTCCCAATTATCCCCAGGTGGCTGTTCCCCATGGGGGGCTCCCCCACATTCCTCTCCGCAGAGCCTTTGTTTCCATCTGAAACGGCCCTGGGAGCTCCCAGGCTAAGAGTCTCCTCCTTAAGCCCCTGCCAAAGACCCTATTCACTGCTGAGAGTGGAGGCCAGCCGAAGGTGGTGGGCAGCCTTCCTTTCTCCCAGGGTAGGGGACTTAAGAACTCTCCATCTGGATTTATTTTTAAGCCCAAAGAAATTGGAGAGCAATTAAGAAAGTCATGGCTACACCCTCCGCCATCGTCCTCACCCGCAATGAACTCCTCTCTCACACACAGCCCCTCGCGTTGGGAGGCCCATGGCGGCCCCGTGACCCAGCACCTGCTCTGTATACAGGCAGCCCACAATCGCCAAGGGGGTGACGGGGGGTGACGGGAGCTGAGAGGACAGACAAGAGATATGTCCCGAGTCCTTGCCACAGTTTGTCCTGAGTAAAGTGACCAGTGTTCTGTGGTGAGGATGGGGGCCCAGGCCCTGGCCTCAGTACCTGACTCAAACCCCGAAGGTCCTAGGAGTTCCAGCTCTATGGGCACGTCAAAAGTGGACCTCTTGGATAAGGGGTCCCTCCATGACCACTGGATCCAGCTGGTGTTGGGACCCCTCTCCTGGCAGGGCACTGTCCTGCTGCAGTGAGCGCAGGGCTCCTAGGAGGAGAAGCAGTAGGCGAGGGGCCACGTGTTCCTCACCAGCGCCAAGGGCCCCCCGCACTCCCACCTTTCCTGGCTCTGATCCGTGCCAAGGAGACAAGCCTGTTCTGTGGCTCCCTTTCCTTAGACGCGACCAAGAGCTGTGGGCAGCCCAGGCATGGACGCCTTGTCTGAATGGGGCGCCATAACCACAGCCTCTCTGCCCCCAGAATCATCCTTCTCTTTACCAGTCCGGGAACCCCACATTTGAGAGGCCTCATTTCGAAAGGTACAGCTCTTTTCTAGACTTTTCCATATGCTCAAATCAGGCATAGGAGACCAGGCTAGTCTTCCTTATTCCTACTTTGGGAGAGGGACAGGGCTCAGAGAAGCATCGGGAAAGGGGAAGCAGTCCCTGGGAGAATTCACAACTCATTAATTCCAGTCTCCTAAAAAGAAGCTGCCCCCAGCGAACCAGGGCTTTTCCACTGCCGTTCACAATGTCCCCTGCCCTTTAACCCTTTGGGACCTGAATCTGTCTCCCTGCACACCGCCTTCTGTGGAAAGCTCCCTTCCTCTTTACAAGGAAAAATTCATTAGCAAGCTCATTAAAGACGGGTAGATTTTCTTTTCCATTCTTTCTGGAAGTCAGATTGCTCACAAAAAAAACACATTTACGTTATTTCATGTCAATGAATGAATAAGAAGCCCATGCATCCTGTTGCCCCTAAGTCTTACTGGGTTTTGACATTATTTGGAGAAATGTACTCGGAAAGACATTTGGGGTTTGAATCACAACACAGGAGGCAGGAGGTCAGGGGTCCTGCAGGCAGCTACGAGCAACTCACAGCTGAGAGAAGGTGGGGGCAAGGGAGTGAATGAGGGGCCGTTTTCTTCCTTTCCAGGAGCTCAGGCCTGAGCCAGCCTTTGGTTAGAGGGTAGCAGGTGGTAGAGGAGAGCCAGTCTCCAGACCGGACCACCATCTTCACCAAGACACTTGCACCACCTAGAAGAGTCCCACTAGAGACGGCCCCCCAGGAAGCACTTAGCACTATGACAATGCCCAGACATCCCCCACCGCCCTCCACTGACGTGACAGGATCCTCTGTGGCTCACTGCCTCCTCGGTCATGGTCTCATCTCCACCCCCTATTGCTCAGGCATTGGCCAATCCAGCAAAATAGATGGCCGGGAGCGGTGGCTCACGCCTGTAATCCCAACACTTTGGGAGGCTGAGGTGTGTGGATTACAAGGTCAGGAGTTCGAGACCAGCCTGGCCAATATGGTGAAACCCCATCTCTACTAAAAATACAAACATAGCTGGGCGTGGTGGCGGGCACCTGTAGTCCCAGCTACTGGGGAGCCTGAGGCAGGAGAATCGCTTGAACCCAGGAAGCAGAGGTTGCAGTGAGCTGAGATCGTTGCCACTGCACTCCAGCCTGGCAACAGAGTGAGACTCCCTCTCAAAAATAAAAAAATTGGCCGGGCGTGGTGGCTCACACCTGTAATCCAAGCACTTTGGAGGCCAAGGCGGGCAGATCATCTGAGGTCGGGAGTTCAAGACCAGCCTGACCAACATGGTGAAACCCTGTCTTTTAAAAAAAAATAAAAAATGAAAAATAAAAAATAAATAAATAAATAAAAATTTAAAAAAATTTTTAAATAAATAAAATAGAATGTTCCTGAAAATGATCATGTCCTTCAACACTTAATAACAGCCTTTCGGCAGTTCCCGAGAGGCTCATCGGCGAGGCTGATGTACTATATTTTTACCTATTTCTACCTCATGACACACAAAACCCCAAATATGTGTTTCCTGAGACTGAACACTCATGAGCACCTGAAATAGAACTCAGTGCAAAGACAGTTCCCTTTTAACTCCTGAGAGCCAGGGGCTGGCAAAGTGTGGTCCTGTCTGGGCCTCGCCTGTTTGTCCCAGCCTTCGCTCTGACTTTGCCCCCCCTGGGCTTAGTCCTTCTTGGGAAAGTCCTCAGGTGTCCTTGAGAAACGAGTTCAGGAACCGAGGGGATCTGGCTCAGACCAGCTACGCAAATGCATTCTCGGAAGCCTGGGACACATCCCCCCAGGAGCCCGGCATCCTGCCCTGTGCAAAGCTCCCCTCCCAGGCCTCTTCTCCACATCACTGTGTTTGCAGGCAGCTCAGCAAATGCTAGCCTTGGAGTAAATGTCACAAGGCAGAGTGTTCCTGGGCCCCTCCCTGGGTTTAGCCCTGGGCACACACTGCCCCCGTCTCTCCAGGCTGAGGAGCTCTCCAGAGAGCAGAAGCAAGCAGACAAAGGCAACAGCCCAGGTCAGAGCGCCTCTGCCCCTCTGCCTGTGCTGCCAGATTTGTTTAAAAATAATATCCCCATCCTATTTCAATTCCAGGGGAGAAGGGCAGGGCTGCAGAAGAGCTGTCTCCAAATCCTCTGTTTGATTAAAGAGCATTACAGAGGCTGCGTTGGAAACCGGAGACTCTGCGGGGTGGGGGGCGGGGGCCTGCACACGGGCTGCTGCGTTTGGAGGACTGGAGGCTGGCCCCGGCACGCGGCTCTGCTCCTCCACTTCCCTCAGGGACTCCACGCGTGGGTGTCCGGGGGGAGTGTGGGCATCTGGGCTAAGGACAGTACTAGCGCTTGCTCAAGGCTCCGTAAATGTTGGGGGAAATTGAGCCAGCCTTACCCCATGGTTCAGACCTTTCTCAGCGCCCACCCAAGTCCCCTGGGAAGCCTCACTGTACTCATTCACGCCAGTGCCCACCCCAGGGGCGTCAGATATAAGGGATGCCGGGAGGCTGACATTGCCCCCCAGGGCAGCTGGCTCTAAAAACACCCCATCACCCTGAGTGAGCCACGGGCTCAGTCCCGGGGACCCCAGAAAGGAAAAGTGTGCACTGCTGGGCCTCCTCTCTTCCTGCCGGCCCAGCCTTCACCCTGCCATGGCCGTCCAACATGCAACCCTGAGCCCCTGCCCCCCATGCCACTTTGCTTGGCTGCTGTGCAAGCCACCTTGCGGCACGGGTGCTCCCAGGGCACCCAACTAGACCCTGTAGTCCTCAGTGCAAAGCCCAGCCTCTGGCACCCCAGAACAAGCCCAAGCCCACGCCTTGGCCCGCTCCCAGGTGCATCTTGAGTGAGTAAACCACAAATAAACAGATGGGGGCTCGAGTGAATCTCGTAGCTCCAATCCCCTGCTCTCTTCCTCTCTACCATCGCTGATTTCATTTAAACAAGCAAAAACGTTCCCATCTCATTGCAATTTCAGGGGTGAGGAAAGGAGGCCAAGAGAAGAACTCGCTGGAAAGCCACTATTTGATTAAAGGACGTTATCAAAGCCTCACATGTGAGAAACCATGATTCTCAAAGGGACGATGGGAAGAAACGTCTTCCCAGCTGAGAAGCAGCGAGCATTCCCATTTCCTCCCGTGTGAATGGTCCGTGGGCTGGGAGTGCACCCTGCATCCCGTGTGCCAGTGTGTCCAGCAAAGTACTGGGGGCTACTGTGTGCCAGCCCCAGCTGTTTTCAGGGGTCTGCCGTGGAGGTGGATGCGCCCCACTTACTGTCGGCCAGGGTGGACCCCACACGTGCTGGCGGGGGGTTGCAAGGCTCTCCACTCCGGGCAGCTGTCAGGCCCCCAGACCTCTGAGGCTATGTGGGGAGGATTCACCTTGGTAGTTTCCCCCTCCCCAGATTAAATGCTGACACTCTTGAACAGAGAGGAGAGACACGAGCTGACCCTAATAAAATTCTGCTGTCTCAAGAGAGCAAGAAACTCACCCCAAACCAGGAAGAAGGTAAGAGGTCAGCCAGGAAGAAGACTTGGGTCCGGGTTGGTGGGTCCCATCAGGGGCTCTTCCTCCACTTCCATCTGCAGCTCTTCAGCTGACCCAGCCGGGCCACGGCCCACGTGGCTTGGGGAAGGGCAGAGAGTTAGGATAACAGCAAGGCAAGCGCCCCGGAAAAGCCACAGATGCCCAAGACAGACACGGGGCACAGCCTCACCTGCAGGTTGCTCTCCAGTGAAGTGGGGTGACTGCTGGAGGCAATGGCAGGAAAAGGTCCAAAGAAGCAACAGCCTGGGCTAAGGGCAGCCCCAAACCCAACACTGAGTGGGGAGCCCAGGACTCTGGGGGCCATGGCGGAGGCAAAGGCAGGCGGGGGCAACACCCACCAGGGCCTGATCACGAGGGGTCTCTGGTACAGGACACGTGTCTGTCCTCAGCCCTGAAGCCAGGCCCACAGGAGGGGCATTGGAGGATGCTTGGCAGGAGATGGAGACTCCAGAAGGGGCTTGTGGGGGCACTGGGAACCTGCTGGGAACAGGCAGCTGGAGAGGGAGTGGCTCCTGGGGCAGGGGGCGGGGGGGGGGGGGGTACTCAGACCGCAGGAGGGCCAGGTGACCACAGGTATGGGCTTGGCAGACAGAATAAGCCAGAGGGCTGCGCCACTAAGCCCTGGAGCCCAGGGACTGAGGCAGAGAAGAGGAGATGGGCCTGCAAGCAGAGTGCCCAGTGGGTAAGGAACCTGGCCGCTGGAGACCCAGCTGAACCACCAGGGAGAGAAGCGACCAGATGGGCAAAGGCAGAGCCTGCAGACGCACCCTGGAGTTTTCCCCGCTGGTCACCGGCATAGGATGCCGGCCTCAGCAGCTGTTACAGGGTCAAGGAGCTGAGCCAACCCCCAGGGGAGGAAAGCATCATGGCAAGGGAAGGGTCACAGTCACAACCGAACCTCGAGAGGGAGACCTGTGGCCAAAGCCCGGGGGCACACACTACCGCTGTTCCCATGCCCACTTTGGTCCTGAGATTCAGGGCCTGGGGTCCAGAACAGCTCAGCACAGGAATGGGGCAGGGAAGGCCGAGAGGGAGGACGGGCTTGCTCCCACCAGAGCAGAGCCCTGGGGATGGCTGAAATCTGCCCTCACCCTCCGGCCTGCCCTCCGTGGAGCCGGAGAACACGCTGCTCCAGCCGCTGGGGCAACCCCCCGGCCCACCCTCCTGGGATGCAGAGGCCATCAAGGGATGTGCTACGGTGGCAGGTGCCCAGGCCAGAGCCAGGGCTGTGGGCTTGCTCAGTTAGGATCAACTGTTGGATGACGGAATGGCCGCGCGAGTCAATGCAAGGACGCGACCAGCAAGGCCCCTGTTCAAACGGGGCAGGGGTCAGAAGCTGCCCACACCCCTCTGAGAAACGAATCCACCCTGCACCCTTTTCACCTGGAACTCCTCGCATGGCCCACCTGGTGGCTCAGCTGTGGCGGTCGAGTCCTTCCATTCAGTCGCCTGGAGAAACCAACATCCCACATACTCTAACTGAGCCCCATTCTGTGCCAGGCTGGTGCTGGGACACCCTGAGGAGGCGTGGGACTGTGGGGCTGGCCAAGGGCATCCTAAGAGGGCCAAGTCGGGAATTGGGGAAGGAGAGAAGGAGACGTTGAGAGAGTACAGAGGAGGAGAAGGCAACAGAAGCAGAAGAAGCAGTGGGTCTTAGAAGAATCGAATGGGGACACTCCCTGGCCATGCTCCTCCTCTCCCATCTGTCTAAGCTGCAACTTCCCCATTTCCAGGAGATAACTCTGATGGCTCAAGGGGTGTTACGGGACAAGCAGGCTCTGGGTCAGAGGACCAACAAGGGAAGCCAGCCAGACCCCTGGACTGAAGAGTTGGGGCAGGGCTCCCTGTGCACAGGTGACTGAGTGCTGCATCCTGTCAAGGCACAGACCTGCCCCTGCTGGTTCTCGGGTGCCCCAGAAACAAGTAGCCAGGTTAAAGGTGCCGCCCCTATACTCAAGGGAGCAGTGAGACCCCTCTGCCAGTGCCTCAGAAAAGTCCAGAGACCCAAGCAGGATGAGGATGTGGGGAGTTAACTTTTGAAAGTTTATTGGCCGAGCACTGTGGCTCACGCCAGGTGGGCAGATCACAAGGTCAAGAGATCGAGACCATCCTGGCCCACATGGACCCCCATCTCTACTAAAAATACAAAAATTAGCTGGGCGTGGTGGCATGTACCTGTAGCCTCAGCTACTAGGGAGGCTGAGGCAGGAGAATCGCTTGAAACTAGGAGGCGGAGGTTGCAGTGAGCTGAGATCACGCCACTGTACTCCAGCCTGGTGACAGAGCGAGACTCTGTCTCAAAAAAATAAAAAAGAAAAAAATAATAAATAGAAAGTTTGTTAGGGCTCCAGGAGGAACCGCAGAGAACCTGCGCAAGGCCAACTGATGTCTTCTACACCCTCTCCAGGCTCTCAAACGTCCGCAAGGGCTCCTGGAGTACAAACAGTGGCTTTCGGGCCTGTATTTGAGGGTGAGGAGGGTCCCTGGATTCATTACTCTTAAAGTGGTCTTCTCATCTAGAAACGTCAGGCGTGCTCTGTTTTTCTACTCTCCAACAGCTCCATGGGAGGGGGCTGGGTTTTCATGTGATCTCAGCTTCAGAGGTCTACACCCCAGTCCAGCCCTAGTCTCAACACTCCCCTAGACAGAGTGGGTAACTACATCACAGTCACTGCGAAAGCCTCGCCTTGGCAAACAGGATGGAGCGTGGCCTCAGGCTTTTGCTCCAGCCGGCCAGCGGGAGATCCTTCCACATTCTTTTTCGTGGGGTGCTGGGGTAGAGTTGGTTTTGCTAACTTGGAAAAAGTATCCAATTCTAACTCACGATGCCAGAGAAGCTTTAGCCAACAGACTCACTAAGGAAGGTCCCTGAAGGTTTCAACGAATAACATTTTCTTGCTCCAACTACCGCCCTTATCCCCTAGTTTTTTTCCATTTGGCTGAAGGTCCGACTGGAGCCTAAGGTTTAATTGGAGTGATCTGATCATGAGTGGTCTGCCTTGGGGTGAGAAACGTCCAGAGTTCGGGACAAATAAGCGAATGATTCAGACTCGGGACATACCTGCTCTAAAGACATCAACGGGCTCTGGGGAGCTCAAAGATCAGAACAAAGAGGATGAGGGGTCAGGCAGGGCGCAGGACACGTTCTGATGCCGGATGTGAGTTTTCATCTCCTCTCCGCTGCTTGACCGTGACAAATCACTAGCCCCCCTGTGCCCCAACTTCATGGGTACACTGGAGTCAAATTTGAACCCCAAACTATGCTCTCTTACGGGGGCCCTCTGGGATGCCAGCCTGCATTCACTTCTTCACCTGGCTGGGGATTCTATGGGTATCCACTCTGTGGTCACTGCCCTGGGGCTATGCCTAGGAGCTAGTGCTTTCCTACCACTGGTTAATTCTGATTGAGTTTTGGGTGTCCTCCGTGGGTCCTCAGCTCTTGGAGAGAGAATGAATGCCCTGGCCAGTTGCATCTGCGCGAAGGATCGAACAAAGCAACTTTCTACAATGCAGCCCTATCCACAGCCCCTTTCCCCAAGCTTCCTGCCGCTTTCAACCCCACCGAACGGACTTCGCGCTGGGACAGAGGCAAAAACTTAAATGAGGAGCAAAAGAAACGTCAGTTCCGGCACCAAAATTAGAAGTGTGGCTTAAGAAGCCACGTCGCCCCTGCCCGGCGGTGGCCAGTTCACCTCATTATGATAATCAGTGTGTTTTTCCTTCGCAGACAAAGAAGGCTCCTTATGCGACGAATATTGGAATCCAGCAGCTAACCTCATTAACGTCTGCTGCCTCTTCCTTCGACAAGGCCCGAGATTAGCCTGTGTTCATTAAGGGAAAAGGGTGGAAAGTGGAATAAAACTGAAAAACACCGCCAGGGTAAGGGGGAGGGGAGGCCCTTTTCTGTTAGCCATTCATTCACTGAAATACTTCGTGTACCTTCGGGGCAGTTAATCACCAGCCAAGGGGATGGTGAGGAGGGGGCAGGGCTTACCAGGATGTGGGAGGTAAAGAGGTTAAACTCCATGGAAGAAGTTAAAAAACCAAAATAAGGTGATTTGATGTGAAAGCTTCCTGGGATTTGTCGTCGGGATAATCAATTTAAAACTTTCTTCCTGTCTGCTTTCTTTTAGCCCAACCTAAAGTAAGGGGAAACCGCCTTTGGATGTGTTTTTGGTGGCTTTTAATATTTTTAAGTCTCCTTTTCTGACTTGTTTTGTCTTTAATGCCCTTGTTTCCCTTCTGCTGTCTGTCCTGCACGCCCCCCGCAACCCGTTTCCATTTCCTTCTTCTCTCTCGGGTCCTCCCCGTGGGAACTTAATGTCTACGAAAATCTAGTGTCACCTCTAGTTGTATCTTTTCATGAATGCTTTATTGACTTTGCCTCAAAGTCCTTCAAACAGCACCTGGCGCTCACCTGGGAGACATCCCAGCTGACCTGCCAGATAAAGATGATTAACCCTGTTTTGAAACTGAGATAAACCTGGCTTGGAAAAGTTTACCTACTCCAAGGTATCAGCACCGAGCAGTTTAACTAGGACTCGAACCCAGGTCAGTGACTCCTGACTCTGGAACCTACTTCTTACCAAGCTGTCTACACCCCATACAGGGTCAGTCAGAGGGACTGACCTCCCGCATGAGGGGGTCCTGGATATGCAAGTTCCTAGGGGTGCTAAGAATGAGAGGAGGAGGAGCAAGTGTCTCTGTGAAGGGGAGTGTAAGTGCACAGAAGTGAACCGGAGCCGCAGAGACATGTGAGAGGAGGAATGGAAACGCGTCCTTGTGTCCATGAGTGGCAAACGTGCTGAGGGTTAAGCTACAGAAAAGTCTTTACCTTGGTGAGAGCCCTTCCATGGAGTAGAGCGAGTCAGGAAGCAGTGGGTTGAAGAGAAATTGGAGGTGAGGAAGGAAGACAGCAAGTGTAGACAGGCCTTTCAAGAAGCTTGGCTGTGAAAGGAAAGACAGAGGCTGTAGTGGCTAGAAAAGATGACAGCAGGGACCTGGGAGGCTCCAGGCTGCAGGCAGAGCAAAGTCAGAAATGCAGAGGGAGGCCTCTGGAGGAGGCCGGGGCTGAGGCAGGTACAATGCTTCCTCTGGAACTCAGGCAATGGGGGCTCAACAGGCCAGTGAGGACACCTAGCCTGCAAGCGCTTGACAGCCTCTGTTTCCCTGGGAGTGGCAGGCCGGCCCTGGCTCAGGACAGGGAGTTGTGAGGATCAAATGAACGGACGCTTGCAAAAAGTGACCGAAACGTTCCCTGCCCTTACTCACTGGAGAGTACTCTCGATCTTACAGCCCACTGGAATCTCACTGGGGCCTGGATTTTCACCGACCATAAATTATTTGTCCTGAACATTAAGGATGTAAAAACCACTGGTAAAAGCTCCTGCCAGTCTCTGGAAGACAAAGGTCCCCTCCTAATAGCCTGGATTAACTCAAAGCAGGTCTCCGCCCACTTCATTTGTCACCGTCCAAGTCATCCTCGCACCTCCATTTGCCACATAATCCAATCAGCGCCTTTCAGAGGCCGGGCGGCTATTGTCCCCAGCGAGCAGGACTTCTGTAAAGCAGCCCAAGTTGCTTTTGTCTTTTCCGGACAAAACTGGTCGGCTTAAAAGGGGACCGAAGAAAGTGCTGGTCAAACCAGGACCCCAATTAGGTTCCAAGAGACCGTTTTCATGATCTTTGCATCAGATGCCTAGCCTGGTGCACTGCGCATATTGTTGGTGCTCCAGAAAATGTTTGCTGAATTAATTCGTTTTTAGTTATTCTGGAATTTCTGAATGAACACAAACATACACAGCACCTACTGGGTGCTGTTCTCACTAAGGGAGAATAGGCCTGGACATGGGAGCAAGGAGGGACAGCCTCGGGTGTTTAAGTAGCTTGCAATTTCCACAGCGATTTACAAAGCACTTTCATAGTACCTACAGCATTTGGTCTTCAAAAGCGCCCTGTGGGGTAGATATACTAGGTAATGTGTGGGTGTGGGTGTGGGTGTGGGGGGGGTAGGTGTGTGTGTGTGGGGGGTGTGTTTTAATCTCCATTTACACCATGAAAGAAATTGAAACTTAGAGAAGTTAAGTGACTTGTTTAAGGTCACACCGTTATTAAAAGGTGAAGCCAACACATGGTACCAGCACTGGGGCCACCCAGACCCCCAAGACCACCCCAGGCAGCTGAGATTTCAAACAGACTGTCCCATTGTCAAACGTTTGGTTTGAAACAAAAAGACTCTTGGTATAACTCTGCGACAGAGAGGAAGAGGGGGTGAGGGCAGCTACCATGGCACCCTGGGTCCAACTCCAACCCCTTCTCTTGCCAGCAATGTGACCAGATACTTACACCTCCCCGAAGTTTCAGTTTCTTTAATGTAAATGTAAGTCCTCACAGGTCCTCTTTCCCTTTCAGCTTTTTTAAATGACACGAATCAATACTACCAAATGCATTGTCACCTGGAAATTAGGCTGCCTCATTTACATACACATATTACATAAAAACCACATGTTCATGTCACATAGAAAGTGCTCTGGAAATGGCCACATGCATAATTCGTGTTCTTACTCAAGTCAGCCCGTCGGTGGTCTCTGCAAGCCCCTACCTGATGCAAGGAGAGCCCCGTGGACAAGGGCTGCCTGGAGTGCTGTTGGAGAATAAATAGGATGAGTAAGACAAGCAAAAGGGGTGGGAAGGGACTGACCTGACAAATCTGCTCAACAAACATTTGCTGATCACCTCCTCTATGCCAGATAGTGCCTGAGGCCTCTTTAATCTCATTTAATTCTCACAACAACCCTAGGAGGTTGCTCCCATCGACCCCATTCCCCAGAAAAGGACAGAAACATCTCCAGAGAGGTGGGACATGCCTTTGGTGATTCAGTAGCATGCTCATTCCAGAAGCCCACCCAGGGCCTTGGAGTTGCCAGAAGGACGCTGGTCAAGCCCTTGGCCCAGGTCCCCCTCCTGAGAAGTTCCCAAAGGGATCCTTCCATTTAGGACATTGTAAGGGTGATGACAGAGACAGTCAAGAAAGACTGACACCCGCTAGGGAGGGAAACACTCCAGTTTGCTAGCAGATGAACACAAGCAAAGACGTATAGGAAAGTACTCAGAGTCAAAGCATGAACATAGCAAAGGTCAGGGCTTAACACCCAATGCCCCCTCACTAGGGCATTGGTTTAAGTTTTTAGGCAAGAGGGACAGCAGGCTGGTCAGTTCTGGTCCTCTTCATCCTTTGCCATCCTGGTCCTGGGGGTCTGTCAGTGGCTCCTTTGTATGCTGGTGGGATCCAGGAATCCGTGCTCCTAGTGCCCTCTGCAATTAAAGGTTAGAGAACCTGCTTAAAAAGCCCAGGCCTAGGTCATAATTACAATTTAAGTTACTTAATTATAATTAAAGTTGATTAGTTAAAGTTTAAAATTGTCTTTTAACTGCTAGTGGGTCTGAGGTTGGTGCAAGGACGGTGGTGGGGTTGGGAGATTCTCCCCACCGTGTTGGATATGAAATGACAGCTGGAGGGCTGAGGTACCGTGAGGTGTAGATGGGCAGCAGGCCCCTTGGCAGCAGCTCGGCGTGGAGAGTCAGTGGTCCTTGAAGACAAGGAGGTGGATGGATGATGTCATCCCTGAGGAGAGACCCTATGGCGTGGGAGGGGGGGCAAGTTAGAAGCCATCTTTCTGACCTCTAACGGCCAGCATCGGAACAGCAGAGAGCAGGAGGGGACAGGCAGAGAGGAGTGGCACAGGGGAGGAGTGAGGAAGGCGGTAGGGAGGGGCTAGGAGGGAAGAGGAAGGGGTATGGAGGGAGGAGGGAGAGGAGGCCAGGGAGCGGGGGAGGAGAGGAGGGGAGGGGAAAAGAGAGATAAGGAAAATGAGGGCGGAAGGGGGAGGAAGGAAGAGGAATGATGAAAGACGGAGGAGGGAGAAGAAAAATAGGAGGGGAGGAGGGACAGGGGAAATGAGAAAGGGTGGAGGGAGAGGAGAAACGGGAGGGGGAGGAGAGGAGTGGGAGGGGGTAATGATGATTTGATTGACAGGTCACAAGTGTTAGCTTTGTGCGCGTGCGCAACTGAAAGCCTAGGGTAGCCGGGCAGGCACAGACCGCTAGGGGGCGCGCGGCCCTCACCCTGAACCCAGGAGCGCAGCCACCTGCGGCGCCCCCGCCTGCGCCCGGCGGGCCTGGAAGGGCAGGGGGCACCCAACAGGTCTCAGGCGAGGCAGGGCTGCACAGCCCACCCCAGACCACTGCGCCAGGCCCCTACACCCCCACGACGCCTCTCCAGCCACCACCAGCCAGAGCCCACCTGTGGCCACCCAGCGCCTCCCGCCCACGCCAGGGGTCTCCTGCTCCCGCAGCCACCGGGACCCCCGCCCCAGAGGAACGTGGGCCACCCAGAGGACCCGTGCCAGGCCCCTCCAGAGCGCTGCTTTGCCTGCGACAAGGAAACAGGGAAATCTCAGCTCCCACCTTCGGCAATCCAATTAAACACACGTTCGCTTAGGTCAAAAAGACCCCAGTCCTCCAGACACCACTGTCACTCATGTGGGTGGTCTCGGGACAAGAGACAGAACATCTGACATCGCTGGAAAGTAACGCAAAGGGGGGCCACCCCGCCGCCCCCCGCCTTCGCCCCCAGGCGTCGACATCGCGCCCTCAAAGCCGTGCCTCCCTCCTTCGCCACAGCAACAATTTCTAGACCCCGTGCGATGGCGCCTCACTGACCCTGTCGCAGCCTCTCTCTCCATCCTGCTCAAATGAGCCGCACCTTCCTAAGACCCCTGAAACCAAAACCACTGGAAATCAACTAACGTGCGTCCGCGCGCCTCCAAGACACCCGAAGCCACGGCGCCAGGGCCGACCCCGGCCTCTGTGGCGGCTCCGCAGTGAACCCGGGGGTATCGAAACAGTTCCCCCTTGGGTAAATGAATCCAGGATCCTCCAGTGGATCCCGCGCCCGACCCCCTCCAGCAGGAGAACAAAGGCCACCTCCCCTCCCCCCCGCCCCCCAAAATTCCGCAGTGACGCCAGCGCCCTCTCGCGGCCAGCCAGGAAACCTTCCAGAAACCTGCCACGTAGCCACCCGCCTGCGCCCCCACCAGGCCCTCCGGCCCAGGGTGGGAGGGGGCGTCCTGGGGGGCCTTGACAGGGACAAAGGAAACGGCAAAAGGCGACTTTACCAAAGGTCCAAGCCTGCAACACGTCAGGATTTTCGAGAGACCACCACGCAAGCCTGAAAAGACCCCCGCGGCCCTTCCTCCCCAGCTCCGAGCGTCCAGACGCCAGTAACACACCCCCTTTTCTGAATTTCTCTCCTCCCTCTTCTCAGATCCAAGGACACGGCCGTCTCTCCGCCCCAACCCACCCCCTGCATCTATTCTGCCTATGCCCCCCGGTCCCTCGCCCCCCTTGAGCAGGGACTAACCTTGGGGGCTCCTGGCAGGTTTGCACTTGGGCGCCATCTCGCTCCACTGTGAAAGTGGCTGCTCAGGGCAGAACCAGATGATATCGGGTAGAAATTTTACTCTACATTTTGCCTGGAGTCCACCCTGCACTAAACCTGTGTATTTGGATTTGGAATCCCTCGCCGAGAGGAACCTCCACTCCTCCCGCCCACGATCCACCAAAAACCTGGCCAACAACTGGCCAGGCAAATCCTCCCGGGAGACCCTTCCATTCGGGTGCTCCCTGCTAATTCATGGGGCATGCAGAAGGCTTCGCCGCCATATCTCCCACTATTAACGCAACTCTAGAGGCGCTCCCAATACAGAAAATCCGGGGTTCACCCCCCAGTGACTGACATACACCCGAATCCAAGAGGGGTTCCATCCGATTCCTCCCGCTTCTCTGAACTGAAGTCCCTACCACCCAGCCCGCCCTCAAGGACTGGACCCTCTCGAGAGGAGCCCTGACTTCCACCCAGGAATATGTGCCTCGAGATTTTCCTTCTGACAAATTTCGTTGGGGACGCTTGGGCACCAGGCGAAGTGGCCGCCTCCAGCAGCAGGACCGGGATTGGGCTCTCGACAGAGCCCACCCCAGAGGGGGATACCGTCTTCCTTCTGCACATCCTTTGCGGCAAGGATGGCCAACCACTCACCAGGTGAGGGATCCTCGCGTGGGCGCCCCAGCTCTCCCGAGGAGCCGCAGCCAAGGCCAGCGAGCCAAGGCGCGCTCCTTCTCCGCTCTCCGCCGTCTGCGCTAGGGGCTGGCTGGGTGGGGTTTATATGGAGGCGCAGAAGGGGTGGTCTCTGACGTCAGCGCATTCTGCTGCAATGCGCTCATTTCTCTAAAAATGATTGGCCGGAAAAATGAGCCCCCCAGATTCTATGACAAATTGCTCTAGCCGCACCCAGATTGCAGCAAAGAAGGGAGGAAAAAATTCTGCCGCAGTGCCCCTGGCCGCCATGACCAACACCCTGTGGTCGCGGGTGCTTTTTCCCTGCGTGATCCCGGCTGGCCGGTGAATTCGTGCACAATGTGTGTGGGGGAATCGCCCCGAGGGTTGGCCGTCCTCCCGCGGCCGAGGGCCAAGGTGGGGCTGTCGGGGCGCAGATTCCACACCTGGCGGTTTCGGAACATCCATCAGAGGATGCGGGCTTAGCGAAAGAAAACGATGCTCTCTCTTACTGTTCAGGAAAATAAAATGCTCGGGTGACATAACTAGTTCCCAGATGTAAGCCGGAGGCTGTCACCCCCTCCCTGCCCACCCGTGCGTTTCTGACAGTTCTCTTTGAGACAAGAGAGACAGAGTTCCGAGTCTCCGAGTCAGAAAACCTGGCTTTGAGTCCCGGGCTCCGGCGCTTACAACTCGTGTACGCGGAACCCGCTATCCCCCTTCCTCTTCCAAGAGGTCCGTTTCCTCCACTTTAACGAGGGGTACCCCCACACACACACTAGGGTTGTAATAAGAATCCGGGCAGGAGCCATGCCCTTTAAGGAAAGTACTTTTCGAGGACGGACTGTGTCCCATGTGTACTACCCCTCAAAGTTGGGGTGATCCCCCCACGCACGCCCTTGGAAAGAGCCCCACCGCCATCACCGCCCCGGAAAGCAGGCAGTGACACATGTTGCGCCGAGCCCTGCCGCGTCTCGGGCTCCGGGGCTGGCACATGAGCGTTAATCCCTAACAGGTGGGAGCCCTCGGCAGCTCTGCCCGGCTCTGAGTGCCAGAGCGTGCATGGCTGTCAATCAAATGTCCTCTTGCAAAGGTCAAAATGCTGTTGAAAGGGACCGAGGATCTATCTTAGGGTGACAGGTGGGTGGCAGCCGGGAGGACAAGGATGGAGTGCCCGGTGGCAGAAAGCGGGTGAGGATGAGCAAGGGGCCCCAGAGAGGACAGCAGAGAGGTCCCCCCGAGGGCATCAAGTCAGAACCGCTCCCCCGCCCTTCTTTGGGGGGTTTAAGCTGCGTCAGAGGGAGCGCCCCCAAGCCCAGCAGTTCCACGAGGTGACTGTAAATCAGACGGGAGATTCCAGGGCTGAAAGGAAGGGAGAAAGGCTATGTCTACGTCCACGGCTAAGGACTACAGAGGTGAACATTGGCCGTCAGGTCACTAGAGAGCCTTGGGAGGGCGTGCGGGGGCCTCGATTTTGCATAAATAGGCGCACTGTTGGGGAGATGGAGGCGTGGGACGTTGGGGGCCTCGTGGGGTGCTGCTTTAATATGTCAGATAACGCGAGGGAGAAAGAAAACACCCCCTATACAGCCTGTGAAGCTTGCCAGGAGCCCCAGGGACCACAGCCCCGGAAGCAGGCCTCGCACAGCAGAAACGCCCGCACCAGGCACAGACGTCAAGAACGCTTCAAAAAATCATGGCTCCGAGCACCCGCGTCAACAGGAGAACGTTTATTAGCCACGGTATTAATAGCTAGGAAACAGCCGGAGCTGGCCGGGGCCAATCAGCAACGAGGAGCCCCTGTCGTCAGGCCCCCACGGCCAATCAGACGCCGGGAGGCCCAGTTGCTAGCCTCTCGGGGGCAGAGGCGAGGGGCGCGCATTGTCATGGGGCTCGCCATTCAGCCCTCCGTGCGTGGGAGCTGAGGTGGCCGCCAGAGAGCATCCGCAGCCCCGCACCCGGGGGCCCGAGAGGCTGTCGTAGAGACAGTGCCAGCTCGCGTCAGCCCTGCAGCCCCAAGAGGACGCGAGTTGACGTTCTGGTGGGAGCCCCAGGCCTCGTTGGGGTGCTCCTGGAGCCCCTAAGAAGGAGAAATTCCAGACATCCAATGTCCAGTCTCTCCCCTCGAGGGCTGGGGCCCCTGCAGGAAGTTGGGCCTCCCAGTGGGAAGCCAGCTTTTCTGGGCTCCCTGGCTCTTAAGTCTGCTCCTTCGAGGTTAACAGTAAACCCCACTCTTCTATTTCAGGGCCTTACTGACAGGGCAAGAAAAAAGACCCTGGAAATTATGGGTTTTCTACAAAGCACCGCGGGTTTGAATCCCGGCTCTGCTCCCTCCGCGCTGGGAGGCTGAGGTCCAGGCCCTCCCCCTCTTTGGGCCCCCTACTTCCTCATCTGGAAAAAGGAAAGACTTGGACAAGATGGTCCCCAAGGAGCCTTCCAGTCCTCCTTTGCTTGATTTGAATGTATACATCAGGCGAGTCAAATGTCTTCCAGAACATTCTGCATGACAGTAATTAGTATCAGGTGTATCCTGCAGTCCATGTGGTTACTTCATCATGCTGCTTTTCTTTCCATTGTATTTTATTTTAAACAGAACTCCATAGCAACATGTTTACCCTTCTGGTTTCCAGAAAGAAAAGAAAAGAAAGAAAGAGGAGAGAGAGAGAAAAAGAAAGAAAGAAAGGAGAGATGGAGGTGGTAAGGCAAAGAGAAAGAAAAGACTGCTGCAAACTAATCTCTATTGAACATGGTTTAACCACAATTTTTTTAAAAATCCGTATGTTTAAACGTTTTTGTTGGCTTTTCTGGAGCTCAGAACCTAACTTTTTAAATATTTATTGGTCCAAAGCAATGGAAGAAATTCTTGAAGGAGCCAAACCTATGGTAATCTGAACTATTTCTCAATCTGAGCAATGGTATACATGCTTTCTTGCTCAAAAAGGCCATTCAAGGGCTCAGATTTGTGTCTATAGGGGAAAACACACAAGGAAATCCAGGTTTGAGAAATGGAGCACTTTCTCTCTGTGCATGCTGAAACCCAACTCTCCTGAAATCCTGGAGGAGAGCCAGTGTCCCAGACGCATGGCTTAGCTTGCTACTTTTTTTTTTTTTTCCACATAGATCTAATTCAAAGCACACATTTTTCTTATTTTTTTAATTCATACTTGGGAACCGTCAAAAGCCATGTGAGCAGCCTCCTATCCACATGTACATACTTATGGGCAAGGGGACAAACTTCCTAAGAGCGGGCCAGGAAATGAAGACAAGGTCCTCCTATAACCATCTCCCAGGCATGGGTAAATGTACTCTCTTCTCAAAAATCATACTGCGAACTTTTGCAGACATCAAACCCCGAGTGCCTCCCCCTCCAAGCCGACTTCCCAATTTTCCATGGACCCCTGAAATCTAGCATGCACCGGAGTCCGTCTCTCTCACTCCCCCAGGGGGCTGCAGTGATAGGGAGGCTGCTTCAGCTACATCGTGTGTAAGATGCCACTGCAGTCCCAATCTCTACTTCTAGTGCCAGCTTCTGGCCGTTCAAAGCCCTGAACATCACTGAACCCCCTCCCCCTCCCATTCTGCCATAGACCTCAGCTCAAGTCAGAGAAGCAATAGAGCGCATGGGGGGGTCTTCCATGGGGCTGTTGTTTGTTCGTGTGGGACGAAGGGAAGTCTGTCATGGTCAAGTACAACCACTACCTCCCATAAGAGGTGAGACTTGGCATCAGGTAACCAAGGATTTGGACAAAGTGATCAAAGACACACCAGGCCTATCTTCTGGGATCTTGAAATTGACAGCGGCTCGTCCAGAAACCATACCGATCACAGTGCCCAGTGCCGGGAACGCTCTGCCCCTCTTAAAAACAGAGTTCTGGGCACAGCCCCAGCCTTGCATAGAAGAGTTTGCCAAATTGTAGATACTAAAAGACAAATAAAATTCAGCGCCTTTCACAGTAGGCCAAGGATGAAGTTGAATTCCATGTAGACCGCTGGGCTTCAAGGCAGCACATCTGCGTGTTTGAGCTAGCTAGACTTCCACCCGTTCCCCATTGACCAACTGTAACCCAAGAGGAAATGCTCAACAGCAGAGCTGCCCTTTTCCTCATCGGCCTCTGCAGGAGTGTGGCATGTGGACAAGCAGGGGACATTGCACTTTGGGACTACATTTCATAACTAGTGTCAAGGAAAAAGAGCTGGAGGTTAAGGCCCCCAAATGGTACCATTAGTTGTGCTAGATGGATACGTTCTGAGTGATTTTTCTTCTTCTTTTCTACATTTACAAATTTCTCTACTGCCATGTGTGTGCGTGCGTGCGTGCGTGCGTGCGTGCGTGTGTGTGTGTGTGTTTTAATGCTGCAGTCCAAAGCCAGGCATAGTGGCAGATGCTTATACTCCTAGCTGCTCAGGAGGCTGAAGCAGCCGGGCGCGGTGGCTCACGCCTGTAATCCCAGCACTTTGGGAGGCCGAGGCGGGTGGATCACGAGGTCAAGAGATCGAGACCATCCTGGTCAACATGGTGAAACCCCGTCTCTACTAAAAATACAAAAATTAGGTGGGCATGGTGGCACGTGCCTGTAGTCCCAGCTACTCGGGAGGCTGAAGCAGGAGAATTGCTTGAACCCAGGAGGCGGAGGTTGTGGTGAGCCGAGATCGCGCCATTGCACTCCAGCCTGGGTAACAAGAGCGAAACTCCGTCTCAAAAAAAAAAGGAGACTGAAGCAGACAGAATCATTTGAGCCTAGGAGTTCAAGGCCAGTCTGGGCAACATAATAAGACCCAACTGTAAAAAAAATGGTTTTAATGTGTCAGTACAAGAAGAGTGACCCTTTTAGCCTCTTCTTTACTGACCTCTATTAAAAAATCTTCTTCTAGTAAGTAAATAAAAATCAAGAGACCCAGGATTCATGTCCTGCATAGAATAAGGCCCAGTTCCCGGACAGAGGCATTCATACATGAGTGGTAGGTGTGGGGTGGGCACGGGGGTGGGTACCAGGGCAGCCACCTAGCTGCATCCAATTTCTGAAAGGACTCTCCTGAATCTGCCCCAGAGGTGAACAAATTCCAAGCTGGTAAAAGCAAAACAGTGCACCTCAGTGGTTTCATTCCTACTGGAGGGACCTAAAGAAATCCATTTATGAGAAGACAAAGCAGGCCAAGAACAGGGTCTTGGTGAAACAGACCACTGCCGTGGGTTGGATTTTTGAAGTCACATCTTGACACTAGAGAAAGATAGCCACATTGCCCCGCCCCACCCCCACCCGGGCCCCCTGGCTTTGGGTGTGGGCCAGCCCCAGATTCAAGCAAGGGGTTTTCTTGGCCCAACTCCATGGAAATATTTCCTTCGGTGGAGCAAAGAACTGCTTCATTCAACTGCCTGCGGCTAGGGAGGGGTGGCTTTCGCTGTGTGGACAGAGAACTGCAGAGGCCTGCGAAGGGGCCCCAGAGGAGAAGATGTGTTCCAGGTAGAACAGGACTGGAAAGTTTGCTCTTTTTTACTTTTTCTTTTTTTTTTTTTTTAACTAAAAGATTGCTGACAGTTGAAAAACTCCCACCCCACCCAACAGGCTCCCAGAGGAGGCATTTGCACTAGATTTCAACAAGGACTACAAATGTCTTATGTCTTCATGTCAAAGGGAAGGGGCCAACGCTGGGCGCACTTACCATATATTTCAACATTCAGGGTCTGAGTGGCTCCAGAGTACACAGTTAGCCTCCCTGAGCCAAGCCTGGTGATACTGCATCTCGGCGCTAACCCAGAAGCCACCAGCTCCTGGCAGAGCCAAGGGTGGGCAGGAGACGCACTGTGATTAGGGGCCCCGTGCACACAGAGGCAGTGGTCAGGGGCTCCAGAGGGCACACGATCCTCCCTCACTGAACCTAAGTCTGCTGATGTCCACATCACAGCCCACATCCACAGGAGGGTACCAGCAAGAGTAGGAATCCCCTTTAACTTTCTCCAAAAAGCCCAAATCCACGAGACTCTTGCTTCATAGAACCTCTGAGAAGCTCAGAACCACTCAGAAGCTGAGGGCTCAGGGGAAGGTGGCAATGCCTGGGAGACAAGACAATGAGTTCCCCTTCCTACCATGTGGCTGTCTGCCACCGCTGTCTGACACTGAAAGGAGATGAGAATCAGAGGGCGGCATGTGGCAGCTCAGGGCGAGTACCCCTCCATGCAGTGGCCTATGCCGCCCAGAGTCTGCAGAGCCACACGCCATGCACCTGGCGGGAGGGCTGCCCACCCCGTAAGCACAATATTGCAAATGCTGATTGCAGCCTTTCTTCCAGACCGTTGAGTGCAGCTCGCAGGGTGACAGCAGCCTTGCCTGGTGATTGAAGGTTCGGGCCCACAATCAGACTGCAGCTGCCAGTCCACTTGCTACCTGTGTGGTCTTGGGTTGGTTGCTTCACCTCTCTGAACCTCATTGTCATGATCTGTGCAATGGGGACAGAATACCTTCTTCGGTTGAGAAGATGACACCGGGGAAATGTGTGCGGTACTGACGGCAGGCCCTGCCGCAGGGCATGCAGCGGGATGAAGAGACCTTCTTGTCTTCTGTGTCGTTTGCATTGATTTTTGTATGAAGAAAAATTTTCTTTTCTTTTTTTTTTTTTTTTTGAGACGGAGTTTCGCTCTTGTTGCCCAGGCTGGAGTGCAATGGCGCGATCTCAGCTCACCGAAACCTCCACCTCCTGGGTTCAAGCAATTCTCCTGCCTCAGCCTCCCGAGTAGCTGGGATTATAGGCACGTGCCACCATGCACAGCTAATTTTTGTATTTTTAGTAGAGACGGGGTTTCACCATGTTGACCAGGATGGTCTCGATCTCTTGACCTCGTGATCCACCCACCTCGGCCTCCCAAAGTGCTGGGATTATAGGCATGAGCCACCGCATCCGGCCCTGAAAAATTTTCTTTTGTAATTTTTCAAAAGTCAATCTGGCCTGGCACAGTGGCTCATACCTGTAATCGCAGCATTTTGGGAGGCCGAGGAGGGTGGATCACTTGAGATCAGGAGCTCAGGACCAGCCTGGCCAACATGACGAAACCCTGTCTCTGCTAAAAATACGAAAATTATCTGGGCATGGTGGTGGGCGCCTGTAGTCCCAGCTAGTCTAATTGGGAGGCTGAGGCAGGAGAATCTCTTGAACCCAGGAGGCAGAGGTTGCAGTGAGCCGAGATCACGCCACTGCACTCCGGCCTGGGTGACAGAGTGAGACTCCATCTCAAAATTAAATAAATAAAAATAGTTAATCCAACATATCAGCTAGTTTTATGAGCAAAGGCCTGTGCTATGCATGGGTGCCTTGCTGCCCTTCCCTTCCCACGGAGGTGGGACAGCCTTGAATGCTTCCTCTGAAACGCCTTGCAAAACAACTGTGCCCCTCTGAGGTTTGGGGGATGGGCTCTGCAGTCCTCTTAATCGGTCAGAGGGAAAAGAGAAACAAGCCTCCCCATTCCAGACCTTTTTGGCTGAGCCTTGCGGGCGTCAGCAGCCCAGGCTGGCCACACTAGCACAGCCGCCTGGCCCCTTGCCCTCGTTCGTCGTGGTCAGCGAGAGCTGCCGAGGGTGCTCTCTTCCTTAAGACTTCCTGTCTCAGAGTGTGGTATCTGAGATGTCATTTACAAGCTCAGTGGGAAAACAAATCTTCCAGATAAAAATATTCCCAGGACACTTGGTCTGCCTTCCCGCGGCTCTCCTGTTCCTGATAGGGGTGGGGACTCTGCAGCCTGGCATGGAACGTTTGGCAGTGAGGAGGCCATGAGGCGAGGTGGGTGAGAACACAGCCTCCCAACTCAGATGGCCTGGCTTGAATTCTGACCACCACTTGACTTCAGGTGGGTTCCTTTCATCTCTCTGCACCTCAGTTTCCCCACCTGTAAAATGGGGATAATAGTGCCTGCTCCCACCCAGGGATGTTGAGAAGGTTAAGTGAGACAGTCAGTGCTCAGTAACTCAGTCGGTGCTCAGTAACTGCGTCTTCCCTCTCCTGCAGACAGCCCCCGCTGCCCCAGGGAGAGCAGGCCTCACAGTGCCACCAGCTCCACAAGAATGCAGAGCCCAGAACCTTTACTTTGGTCTCCTGTTTGCAGGAACAGCTCCAGGCCTGGCTGACAGGGTTGTGAGCCTCTCCAGCCTCCACCACTAGCCGTTCCTGGGAATCCCAGGTGAGGGGCAGTGGAAGATTCTCCGAGTAGCCGAGGCACCCTCCACACTAGCCCCTGATGCATGAGCTTTCACAGCCGTCATGCCAACGCATCTTGCAGCCTCGGCCCACCTAGAATTCATCTCCTCCCATTTGGGGTATCTTCATCACCCCAGGTCACTGGACAGAACTGAAGGTCACCAAAGGTCATCCCAGAACACTGCAGGTCACCTTGGTTTTCAGTGCTTCGCCCAGAAACCTGAGTCTACCCCCCACTCCCCATCTACCAAGCGGCCAGGGTTTGTGTTGTGCAAACGCTGTGCCCTCTGAGACAGGGGCTCAAATGTTCAACATACCCTTTAGGTGTTTGCAGAAAGGATGAACTCAAAGACGCCTGCCTCTAGGTAAGCAGGGCTGCCCTCACACATGTGCTGATAAGGAAAAGCAAACGAAGAAGCCTGCCTTTGAAAGGCCTCTCTGTTCCACAGCTCCAACCTAAAGCTGCCTTTGGAATCGTGAACTGTGGGGGGATGGAGGCCTGGAGGTGGTGGGGGAAGGACGGTGGCCACTAGCATCCTGGCCCTTTGAGAAGAGTCCTGCCTGCTTTGCCCTGCCAGACCTCAGTTTTCCTCTGCAAAAATGTGAAAATCAATATTCATGCCACAGGCTTGCTCTGAACACAGACTAAAACACACTGTTTTCTTTTTATTTATCTTTTTTAGAGATGAGGGTCTCACTTTGTTGCCCAGGCTAGAGTACAGTGGTGCAGTCATGGCTCATTGCAGCCTCAAACTCCTGGGCTCAAGCAATCCTCCTGCCTCAGCCTCCCAAGTAGCTGGGACTACAGGCACCTGCCACCATATCAAGTTTTTTGTTTTTGTTTTAAAGAGACAGGGTCTCCCTATGTTGCTCAGGCTAGTCTGGAACTCCCAGACTCAAGAGGTCCTCCTGCCTTAGTCTCCCAAAGTGCTGAGATCACAGGCAAGAGCCTCCGCACCTGGCAACCAACTATTTTCTAAAAGCCTCCCACATTACCCAGTTGAATTCGGACGCTGAGGGTCAAGGTCCATGGCTGGGAGGTGGAATTCTGGGAGCAAGGGGCACGGGAAACATAGGCGGGGAAGCCAGGCCAGGCACACTCAGAACAGCCTGCCCCAAAATCCACCAGCAGAGCATTGGCATCTTTAGCCTGAGTTCTGTCTACTTTAAAAGACAATTTCAGATTGTTTTCCTTATCCATTAGTTCACTCAATTCAGGAAGCACTTCCTGGGTGCCTAGGGCTGGCATTATTTTACATTTCAAGGGCTAAGCACCCTGCCTCACAGAGCTCAGAGCCAACAAGGCAGCTGAGCTGCACACCTACTGTGTGCAGACGCCACTCTGCAGGCCTCTACTTGGATCTTAGGTGAGTAGCTTGTTCGGCCCAGGCCCTGAGAGTGAGTGAACCCCTCCCTGGAAGGATGAAATGAGAAGGAAGACATTGTCATTTAACCACAGGGAGAGCCCTTGGAGGCTTGGAGTGCCCAGGAAGAGCTGACACCTCTCACTTAGGTGGGAGCATCAGGAATCTGGGCCCACATTCCTTCCCGAGAGTCTGGACTCATGTACATTTCCCAGAAATTCTCACTGTTTATACTGAGGGGCCTCCCTGGAGCAGAAGTCATTCAAATCCTGTTTTCAGCTGTAAGTCACTTCCTGCCTAGCTTAGGGCACAGGCATCTCAGAGCGTTGAATGTATGGCCACGTGGCCGCCCCAGAGATCCAAGCAAAACTGTCTGGTTGCCTGGCCTGAAAGGCTTGAGTGTGTATCCCAGACCCTGCTTCGGAGTTACACGCAGCGCCCTCCTGCAAACCCTGAACAGCACGCATGACCCAGGCCCGGTCGTAGGGCCGGTTTCCGTGGCCCAAATCGGGGCCCTAATTTGGAGAAATCTGAGTGGACCTAAGCTGAAGAGCCCCACTGGGGAGGTCAGGAAGTGGCCAGGGGACCTTATATAAGCTACCCTCTCCCATCTGGTGGGGCAGGAGGCGAGGGTGAGCGTGGTGGCAGGAGGTAGAGGGAGGAAGATGAGGGGAGGAGGTGAAGGGGACAAGGTCACCAGCACTCCCCGGTGAGACCTCTCCAACACCCGTCTTGGTAACTGCTTCTCTGGCAGGGGTTTCTGTGGGCCTCCCAGCCTGTCTAAAGGGGAAGAGAGTGTCCACCTGGAACAGGGAGGCTCCCTGCTGCCCATCCCAGGGCTAGGAATTCCAGAAATGCGGGTCAGGAAGGGGCAATAAGTCAGGCGTTAGCTCCATCTCCCACGTCCCAGTCACAGCGTCTCAAATTATACGCGTAGCATAGTGGGGCTTGTTTAGAACATAAAGTAGTGCTTCCCAGAGGGAAAGCCTCGAAACAACAACCCAAAATGAGCATGGCAGAGATGTCACAAGGCCTGAAGCAGGGTGGCCGCCCTGACTCTGCATGTGCCACGTCCTCCCTGGTGAGTGATTGGGCCAGGAGAAATGGGGGTCCGAGGCCCATGGGTTAGACACCCCAATGAGACGCTATTTAGCTCTGAGCAGACCCTAGCCACACAGCTGCAGGAACCTGGGAGATGCAGGGCAGCCCAGGGTCACTCCCGACTTCATCCCAAATCCTTGTATATTCTGTGAATAGAGAGCTTGAAGGCACAAGAACTGTGTGAGGGTCTGTGTTTGACCAGAAGGCAGGAAGCAGCTTAGCCTGCAGCCCTTCTGGGGCACCTCCTGGGCACCCTCTGCTTTGCGGCTTAGATCTCTGGGGAAGGGGGCTGGGGCGCTTGGCAGAAATCATCACTCGTCTGCGTACGTTGAAGGCGATGCCGTGCCTGTGTCTGTCCGGAACCTGATGGAAGGCAATGGACGGCAGAAACGGGATTTGAATGATTTCAACATCTCCTCTAGGAGCCCTCTGTGCCAAGTCAAGATGGCCTCATCCCCACTGGCCACATTCCTGGCAGGCTGGGGCAGGGGGCTCTGGGCCAGAGATCTGAGACAAGCCTGCCCAGCAAGCCCCCAAGTCAAAGTTTATGCTGAACAGAGCACAGAAGCCGCGCTGTGTTTCCTTAGATCAAGATTTTCACACCTGAACTCATGTTCCCTTTAAATAACGTGGAAACTCCCTATCCCTCCCACTCTACACCAAGATTCAAATCTCCCCAGCAAGACTGTGTGCTGAGGCACCCGAACTCAGGCAAGTTCAGCTCTGTGGTTACGTACCACCTCTGCCCCCAGCCTACAGCCGGGCTGGCTCAGCAGCCACCTGGTCCGAGGAATGGCTGGATTGGGACCATATCAAAATATTCCTGCAGTACTTGTGCTAGTTCATTAAAATGCCAATAGAAGGCCACCTCATCCCAAGAAGCCTCTCTCATCAACGTGACACTATGTCTGCAGTCTAGCTGGGTGTGACTTCTCGGTTGGCATTCTGGCAGTATGCACCCAACATTTCGACGCACACGAGTCTCAGCCCAGACATTTGCTCCTAGAAATGGTTCCTGCAGAAATACTTGCACGGTGCAAGAAGACACAGGACATCCGGCACGGCATTGTCAGTCTGCAAACTGAGCGCAGCACTTAGCATGCACTTAGTATTCACCAGGCAGGGTTCAAAGAGCTTTTTATACTTATTAATAGCTCATTTAATCTTCCCTCAAGAGACAAGTGCTTGACCATGCCTGCTTTACAGACGAGGAAACTGAGGCACAGATCTACCCAGCAAGAAGCAGGCTTGGCATCTGTGTCAGGAAGCTTCTCCCTGCTGAACTGGATTCACAGTCCTCCCATCCCCTTTGCCTGATGGGAGGGCAGGGACACTCGAAGGTTCAGGATGTTGAACTGAGTCCTTGGCCACACAGATAACAGAAAACCCCAAAGGAAGTTAGGGTGTCATTTGTGCACAGCCTCACGATCAGAAAGTTAGCATTTTGCGAGAAGGCTCATAAGCCCTCCACGCATACACCTGGCCCAGGAAAGGGGCGTCACTGTACCCTCTGCATTTCTGCACTGAGCTGTGTACACCGGGGAGTACATCTCTGTGTACGGTGAGTACGGAGAGTACAGTGTACTCTGGTGTACACAGCTCAGTGCAGAAATCACAGCTCGAGTTGACTCTCCACAGAAGAGTTGGGTCTTTGGGCCTCTCCATTTCCCTAGCCAGGGGAAAGGCTTGTCGCAGTTTCCATTCAAACTCAGCAAACACCCGGGAGGAGTGTGGCATTCCTGACCTGCTGCCACAGGAGGCGTGGTGGGACACGGCAAATCACAGCCCGAAGACCATTGACATTAGCCCCAAGGTAAGGGCCACAGGGAGCCTGGGCAGCACCAATCATGAGACCTGGGGGCGGTGGAGCCGCAACAGAGAATCCTGCTGAGCCAGAGCAGAGCAGACTGGCAGCCTGGTGCCCTGGCCGTGGCCCACCACTGGCTTGCCATCACTGAGAGGAAACCTAAATCGTTCCTCGATCCTATTTGCAAAGCCACCACACATATGTGCATCCCCGAGTCCCCTTTCCATTTGCTCAGAGGCTATGTGTGGCTGGCAAGAGCTCGAGAGGCTTCAGGCACACTTGGAGTGGAGTCTGCAGGTGCCAAGCCTCATCCAGACCCAAGGACCCTAAAGCCCATTCTCCAGTCATCAGAGTCAGAGGACGGAGGCGGACAGGTCTTCAGCCTCAGCCTCCCCTAAAACAGACAGCGTCATTTGCAAGCTTGCAAGACTGGGAGAACACCTGAAAACTCCAGGGCTGGAGAACTCTTCCCCTTCTTAAAGGAACAGATCAACTCCAACTGGGAATGGCCATGGAGACTAAAACCCCCTTCCTTGTCGAGTTTGCTTCTATTCACTGCCTGGGCTAAGCATATTCCACCCCTCACCCCAGGCTGGGAGGGAAAGCCCATGACTTGGAGCTCAGTAAGGTCAGTGTTGCCTTCTGGGGCCTGGGAAGGGCAAGCACTCCATCCAGTGGGGAGCAGGGCTCTTTAGGGCCCCCATGCTACTAGTTCAGGAGTCCTCTTAAAATTTATTTTTACCCCCAAATCCTGCCCATCAGAGCTTCCATCCTCCACTTCTACAGATGCCTCAGGTGAGGTTCCCAGGGGCCCAGAGACTTGCCCCAGCTCTGAATGGGAGCACTGAAATAGTGCCAGTCTGTGGCCATCCAGGTCATTCTCCTGCCTTTACTGCCCCAAGGGAAGTGACCGGCTTGAGGAGACATTGAGAGGAGAAGTAGGCCCAGCACTGGGGCCCTGCCATGCCAGGTCCTGTAGAGTTAACTCTCTCCTGGCGTCACTGGCAACAGATCAAATGTCAAAGGTGAAAAGGAAAAGGCTCACTCAGGGCTAACCATTCAGATACTTCCTTTTCTTGCTTCAAGCAGAGGACAAGATCAGCTCTTTTTGACAAGATGACAAACAGCCCAGGGAAGGTAGGGCAAGTCAAGGGCACAGGAGAATTCTTTAAGCTGTGACTTCTCCCCTGAAATAAACACCACTGTCCCAAAAACCTCATCCCACGGAGACAGGCGCTTCAGGGGCCACAGAAGCAAGAGGTCCTCTGCCCATTGAGCTCGGGTCTTCCCAGCCTCTGCTGTCTCCTGACTCTTGCTGCTCTCCCTTTGGCAAGAGCAAGATCCAGGGCTCTGTCCGGTGGTGGGAAACAGGAATAACTCATACTCCTCCTCAGACAACACCAGGCTTGAGCCCCTGCTCCTTTTGATCCAGGAAACAATCAAGATCTATCTCACGAGGATAAAGCTGCTCCAGACAGAAGTGTGCATGTGCATTGTATGTGTGAGCATGCCCGTGGCCACGGCACACTCGGTGTTCACATGCCCTGGAATGAGAATGAGGCTGGGGCTGCCGTCCATGGCAGCTCAGGGTTGCGCCTGCGGAAGTACCATGCCCAGCTAGGCCTCGATGATAGGACCCCCGTCTCTACCACCAGTGCTCAAACAGCTCAGAGAGAGCAGAAATGGACCTGGGAATGGGAGGTGCCGCTCTTCCCACTTCTGACTCCACCATCCCCCACCATTGACCTCCAGCAGGGATTCCTTGCGCTGAATTCTGGCTAATTCACTGTAACCAAGAGCTTTGGGGGAGGGCTGCCTAAGCACCAACATTCCATTTCTCTTGAAATGTAGAGTTTCAGATGGGGGAGGTACAGGACATGAGCCTGGAGCAATTTAGCGGCTGCTTTCTTCCAAACAGACAGGCAGGAAGTTGCCTGAGGACCATAGATAACCTGTGGTCTGAGAATCACCAAGACCCAAGAAATCACAAACCACAGCGAAGTGTGGTGAATCACAGTGAAATGCACTGCTAAGAACTGCATCTGGACAAAAGAGGGCTGGGAAGCCTAGAGGGCAAACCCACTGTGGCCAATTACAGTACCACGGGATTACGGGTTCTGCGGACCGCGGGCAACTGGCGAACCACTCGTAATTGGCAAATCGCGGCAACTGGCAAGCCGTGGCAACTGGCAAGTCGCGGCCAACCGTGAGCCTCGGGCAACTGTGAGCCACAGGCAACTGGTGAGCCACGAGCACTGGTGAGCTGCGGGCAGTTGGTCACCCGTGGGCAACTGATAAACTGCGGGCAACTGGTGAGCCACGGGCAACTGGCGAGCCCTAGCCCTGTGAACAAATTCATTTCTCACAGATCCACAAACTCCTAGCAATTGCAGCCTGGGGTGTAAACAATGCCCCCAGTTCCCAAGATGCCCAGCTGCCCACCTTGTACTTGGGCACGAGGAGGAGCTAGCAGTCTCAGGGTGAAGCTAAAGGTGCCAGATCTCCTCAGAGACCCCAAAATTCAATACCGCAGAACCACACCTAAAACAGAAAGTTGCAGCAGGTTCCATTCTCAGGGAAGATCAAGCCAGCCGCCAGGTGTGTGCGCCGGCCTCCCGAGTGACAGTCATTTACATCACAAGCAGCGCCAGGTGGGGAGTAGCCCATCCCTGGGGTTAAGAGTGTTCAAGTTGGTTTTTTCCTTCTCTTTTAAACTCTATCCTATCTTACTTTTCTTAAAGAAACAGGGTGTCCCTAGGCAGGCTGTAAGGAACAACTCTAAGGACGAAATTTACAGAGTTCATCTTGGAGTGGCAGGGAGGATGATTATTGCTTTTCTTATCCTGCCTTATCCCACGTGAGATGGCCTCAAAGGGGACACAAGACATTAAGGAGCTACCCAGGCAAATTTCGCCTGGTTCACCTGTCTGCCCCAGACATGAAGAAAAGCCAGTGCAGTGCGGTCACCTGCGCCCCAGCTGCAGATGAGGGATTTGATGGTTCTGAAGGGGAATGGGTACCAAAATGCTGATACAATTCATAGTGTTTTCTGTAACTACACCATGAAACTCATACCATTTATTCAGTACAACAATGCTAGGAAATGGGTCTTCCGTTCTCCAGGTTTGCCAAACACCAGACTGGCTGGCACGTCTTGCTCACCGAGCAGGTCGGGATCGCAAAAACCACCAAGGAAAAGAACTGGGGTGACAGGTGGGTTCTCGACAGGAGAACGGGGTCTTTGGGACCCTCGGGATGGTTTCCTTAAGCTACGATGAAGGTCTGGGCAATTCCTACCACAGAATTTCAGCAAATACGTGAAAGGGTGCAAAAGTTATACAGGGATTAGTGGTTGGTATTATTTCACGCAGATACCCAGCAATAATCAGCCGCAGACCTGAGAATCTCAGAGACGCATTAAGTTACATACCAGGGTGATGTGTGGTGAATCACACTGAACAATGGTGCAGAGAACCGTCTGTGGCAAAGAAGGGCCAGGAAGCCTAGCGGGTCAGGGCAGCTCAGATCCTTTGTGGCAAATTAAAGTGTATCGGCGAACCGCGGGCTACTGGCGAACCCAGCTCCGTGGCAGGGGTACATGCTGTTCTGTCCAAGGAGTAGTTAGCATCTTGGCGTGAAACTGCAGATGCCAAATCTCCTCAAATACCCCAAAACTTAATTCCTCGGACCCAGAGATGAAAAGAAGAGAGGAGACAGCAAGTCTTCCTCTGGGCGGAGGGGTGCCGGGAGAGCGATAAGTGCTGGCCTCGGGCTGAGGGAGACATTTGCAAAACAGTAAGAGGAGTGGAGCTGAAATTGGACGGGCTTTTTAGTATTCCTCTTTTTAAAGGAACATCCCCAGCAGGCTTTAAAGAGCTGCTGGAAGGGTGAAATTTACCAAGGTCATCCCAGGGAAGGGGGGTTGTTGTTCTAGTCCTTTCTTCCCAGGTGGGAGATGCACAGAGCAAACCCTGGACAGTTTGGTGTGGGTGAGGGAAGCCGTTCTGGTGACACCAGTCCCCTAGGTCAAGGGAACACACCTCTCCAAGGATCAGAGACGGATGAAAGACTGGCAATTCATGGTGAACCGAGGGCGCGAACCACAGTCTGAGCCAGACGCGGTGGCTCGCACCTGTGATCTCAACTACTCGAGAGATACGGAAGGATCCCTTGAGGCTAGGAGTTCAAGGCCAGCCTGAGCAACACTGCAAGACCAAGACCCCATCTCAAAAAAGAAAAAAGCAGCAGCAGCAAAACACAGTCTCGCAGCAGTGGAGCAGGGAGAAAAGAAGAACCTAGGGAACGCCATTGTACCTGCACGGTTACGGTGTTCCAGACTGTGGGCCACTGGCGAACCACGGGCCAGTGGCGAACCACGGGCCACTGGTGAACCACGTGCCGCTGGTGAATCATGGCCCGAGGAAAACAGCCTCTCACAGACATGCAAATTCTGTGATCCCCTATTTAGGTCTGGGGCATGAAATCCTCACTTTCTAGTCACCTAGTAGCCAGTAGCCCAATCCTGCACCTGGGCTCAGCGCCGTTGGCGGTCTTTAGGGATCCTGCAAGTGTCAAATTACATCAGAAACACCAAAGCTCGATTCTACAATCCCTAGGGCCAAAAAACAAAAGAGAAGTGTACTATTCCCCAAGGGAGGAGTCCATTCTCATTCCATAGGGGAGCTTTGCCAGTTCCTGTGCTCACGCCCCCAGCCGACAGAGCTATTTGCAAGGCAGCGGGACAGCAGAAGGTAATTCCTTGGGCTGTAGATCTTCTCTAATCCTGTGGGGCTTCCCTTCTTAAAAGAGCGAGTATCTCCAGACGGGCTCTAAGGGGTGGTTTGGGATTGAAATTTACCAAGTTCAAAGTGAGAAAGAGTACTAAGCATATTTATCTTGTTCTCACCTGAGGCCTGCGGGGCAAAGCTCTTCGGGGTCGCGGAGGACTGTTTCCCTATGTCTTGGCAAAGTCATCCAGCAATCGCTACTCCCCATCCCCAGCCACTGAGCAAATGAATGAAGCACGAAGTAGCTGCTAGGATGTTGACACCAGCAGTGTAAGGGGCATGGGGACCCTCCTGCAGCGAACTGATGCAGAGAGTCAAGCACATGGCGACTCAAGCCCACAGGGCCCCCTGTGGGCTGCAGGCCACACATGGGTACCAAAGCCCTGCCAGGCGTAGGAACCAGGAGACCACAACGCTGTGAGTAGTGGCAAGAAGCAAGCGTGCCAGCGACCGGTGGGACCAGCAAGCCCAGCCCCCTGCGGCACCGACACAGGGCAAACCACAGCACCTCAGGGTGGGTCACTGCTCCCAATCTTGGCAGCCTTAGGGTGACTCTAAAGCCTGCCTCAGGTGATCCCACCGTGATCACCTGCCTTCTCAACCACACCACCTTCAGACATTTTCAAGCTAGCATGACCACGTTAGAGGGGTGGGAAATGAACTCAGCTTGTATTTCTCTTTTTTTTTTTTTCTTTGAGACAGAGTTTCGCTCTTGTTACCCAGGCTGGAGTGCAATGGCTCGATCTTGGCTCACCGCAACCTCTGCCTCCTGAGTTCAAGCAATTCTCCTACCTCAGCCTCCCGGGTAGCCAGGATTACAGGCATGTGCCACTATGCCCGGCTAATTTTGTATTTTTGGTAGAGATGGGGTTTCTCCATG
The DNA here is from genome assembly GCA_004027835.1 of Alouatta palliata. Classification (NCBI taxonomy): domain Eukaryota; kingdom Metazoa; phylum Chordata; class Mammalia; order Primates; family Atelidae; genus Alouatta; species Alouatta palliata. The sequence goes on along the minus strand of PVKV010005942.1, from coordinate 45,804 downwards.
TTGGTCAGGCTGGTCTCGAACTCCTGACCTTAGGTGATCAGCCTGCCTTGGCCTCCCAAAGTGTTGGGATTACAGGCGTGAGCCACCATGCCTGGCCTTCTCTTCTTCTCTTTTTATTATTTTATTTTTATTTTTGAGACAGAGTCTCACTCTGTCACCCAGGCTGGAGTGCACTGGTGCCATCTCAGGTCACTACAGCCTCCTCCTCCTGGGTTCAAGGGATTCTTTTGCCTCAGCCTCCTGAGTAGCTGGGATTATAGGCGCCCACCACCACACCCAGCTAATTTTTGTATTTTTTTATAGAGATGGAGTTCACCATTTAGCTAGGCTGGTCTCGAACTCCTGACCTCAAGTGATCTGCCCGCCTTGGCCTCCCAAAGTGCTGGGATTGCAGGGTTGAGCCACTGCACTAGGCCAGTGCTTCTCTCCTTAAAGCAACAGCCAGGAGTCGCTCCTCAGACCAAAGACCAGCATCCCTGGGGCAGTTTGCTTCCATTGGCTTCCTGCTAAGCCAACACGACCCCTGCCCTAGGCTGAGAGTGGAAGCTCAGAGGATTTGATGGCTCCGGCTGGAAACTGGGCCGGCTCTACATGGTCTCCTGGGGCCTGGGGACGCATCCCTGCAACTCCACTGTGATGTGAGGAGGGCTCTTCAAGGACCCCCAGGCATCTGATCGCTGCCCATTCTTTCTTTCGCTGAGATCTCAGGGGGGCTTGACCTGACATTGATTTCACTGCATCCTCACATCAGTCCTGGGAGATGTATTTTTTTTTCTTCTCCAGTATTATAGGCACCTCACCAGAAAAGTGGCTGGGTGCGGTGGCTCAGGTCTGGCGTGGTGGCTCACACCTATAATCCCAGCACTCTGAGAGGCCAAGACTGGCAGATCACCTGAGGTCAGGAGTTCAAGACCGGCCTGGCCAACATGGTGAAACCCCCCTCTCTACTAAAAATACAAAAATTCGCCTGGCATGGTGGCGCACACCTGTAATCCCAGCTACTTGGGAGGCTGAGGCAGGAGAATCGCTTCAACCTGGGAGGCAGAGGTTGCAGTGAACTGAGATTGTAACACTGTACTCCAGCTTGGGCAACAAAGTGAGACTGTCTCAAAAAAAATTGGGCCCCAAAAGTTCTTGATGACTGAAAATTCCACTTGAAGACTTAAGTGTGCCGTTAAGATGCAGGCAGGACCTCCCTGGAGGGCTGGGAAGGGATTCTGATGCGTTGAAGATGCCAGGAGCCAGGATTTGATGAGTGACAAACTTAGGGGCCCAAACAGCTCCCCACGGGCAACTGAGGAAACGATACTGGTGGCAGAAGTGCCGTCCTTTCTCGAGCACAGACGCAACGGTCCCCAAAGCCGCACTGACGTTTCCTGGAGCCCCATCACATTAATTCTCCCAACAGCCCAATCAGGGAGCTGTCATCATATTTTAACCTTTAAGACAATTACAGAAATAATTCTTGTTTCTTGTTAAAAAGAGAGAGAGAAAGAGACAAGAACAAAAGAGAAAAATACAAAACAAAAACCAAAGAATGCAATGGCATGTCACCGTAAGGATGAGTGATCCTGAAAAGTGTGGTTTTTAGCTTTCCAAACTCCCTCCCATTCTGCTTCCCGCGGGGAGTCCTGTCCCATTCAGTTGGGTTCCTGGTACTTCAGAAGACAGTCCGGGAGGAAAGGGCTTCTCCCTGGAGCTCAGTGTCACCCCTGGAGGGCCGTTTTAAGGTGCGCCCAGCTCTACCAGGCCTAGGGTTGGCCTTGTGGCCTGAGGGAGGACAGGGATGACGCAGCAGGTTCACCTTTGTGTCTTGTGAAGCCATCCCTCCCTGACCAGCTCTGTGGAGAAGGTAGATTACATAGAGCATGGGGTGAAAAAAGGTGAACCCCAAAAAGGACTGGGGGCCCTTGTTAGATGCATTTCCTTTGAATGCAAGCTCACCTCGCCTGAAAACCTTCCCTTTTGAAATGCAAAGGGGTGAGATGAATACTTGATGAGCCCTCCTGGGTGCAGAACTGGGTAGACTTGTTCCCCAGAGTGGCGGCCTCAGTCCCACAAAGTCTGGGGAACAGGTTTGCTGGTTTCCTTTGAACCAGGGAGGCGATGAAAGGCCCCCGTGTGAGATGGAAACTGGTGTGCCACGCGAAGACGCCAGTCCCGGACCTGCGTCCCAGCCCTGCTCTTTCTCCTGGGTCACGTAGCATGGTCTGGAAGATACCCAGAAAAACAAATGAGGCTTCGTTTCCGTCCTCCCCGGGCTGGCTCCTCACCACCCACAAGGTCTCCTCTTCACCACCCAACGGCCTGTCCCTCCTCATCCCTAGGGCTCCACTGGGGTGGATGGTCCACGGACACCCACGAGACGGCCTCCCCAGCAGGTCCAGCGGAGCGCCGGGCAAGCCCTGCTTTCCAGGGAGGACCAGGAAGCCCTTTGCCAGGGAGACCTGCAGAGCGCAGGGCCAAGCTCAGCCCCACAGCTTTCCTTGGGTCCCCAAGGGAAAGTTGGCAGCCATGCCAGGGGTTAGGGCGGAGCATGGGCAGCAGGTGGTGGACACTGGAGCGCCATGCCTGACCCCACCCAGTGGTGTGACCCACAGACAGGGCTGGGCGTGTCCTCGAGACTGGAAGGAGAAGGTAACAGAGGGACACTTGTTGGGGGCTCTCCATACATGGTAGGTGCAGCCGCTGAGGGAGGTGTCAGGGAGGAAGACTCCCAGAACGAGGGTGCCCCAGTGGCGGCTAGAGATGGCTGAGCAAGCACCTTCGTCCCAGGCCCTGTGCAGGAGACAGCTTATGTCCAGCAGTGTGGGCTGCTGCGTGCAGCCTGGTTTCCTGCCTGGCCGGGGGCTTCCCCAGTCATAGGTCAGCACAGCCAACCCAGAGGACAGGAGATGCAGAGCAAGCAGAAGTCAGGGAGCCAGGAAGCCACTGCCCAGGAAGCCACTGCCCCGGATGCCCTTCACACTGCCCTCATATCCACAGAGAGACAGCTTGGCTGGGACGTCCTCTTCCCACAGCCTCCTGGCCAGGGCCCTCCCTACCGATCCCCCCCAAAAGGCCAGGCACAAGCTCGGGACAGAACCGTCTCTCCCTTAGGCCTCACAATAGCTCTGCAATTTTATTTATTTGTTTTTATTTATGTATTTATTTATTTACTTTTTTTTTGAAACAGAGTCTCACTCTGTTGCCCAGGCTGAAGTGCAGTGGTGTGATCTCGGCTCACTGCAACCTCCACCTCCCGGGTTCAAGCGATTCTCCTGCCTCAGCCTCCCGAGTAGCCAGATTACAGGCGCACGCCACCACACCGGGCTAATTTTTTTATTTTTTAGTAGAAACAGGGTTTCACCATATTGGACAGGCTGGTCTCGAACCCCTGACCTCACAATCCCCCCGCCTCGGCCTCCCAAAGTGCTGGGATTAAAAGCGTGAGCCACTGCGCCCGGCCTATTTATTTACTTTCGTATGGAGTTGGGATTTTGCCACGTCACCCAGGCAAGTCTCAAACTCCTGGGCTCAAGCCATCCTCCCAGCTTGGCCTGTCAGAGTGCTGGGATTACTGGCATAGGTCACCATGCCAGCCTTTGCTATTTTAATTTAGTTTTCTCATGTTCTTCATCCTGGCTATCAGAGAGTTGGACCGCAGAGACATGTGTGAGTAAAAAGTGAAGATAGCTTCCTCCATGGGCAGGACACTCCAGCTGGATACTGACGGTAACAGATGTTGACTGGTCCACACCAGAGGAAGGTGGGAGGGGAATGGGGTTCGGGATCCAGCAAACTCCACTGTATTCCCATTTGTCGGGGGCTCCAGGGCAGAGCCTCCAGCCCTATAGCCAGCCACTGGGCCGCCCCCCGGGTTCCCTTCCCACAGAGACACTCTCTCCAATAAGGTTCTCTTGGGTAGGTCTGTAAGAGCCTTTCAGAGCATTTTCAGGCACGAATGAATGTAAAATCGATGTGGGTGAGGATGGAAAATGTGTGTAGAGTTCCCTGTTTACCTGTTGGTACTTCTGGGCACTTCTGAGCCATGTAACACATGCCATCAGCCTCATGGCAACCCTCTCTTGCTCACCCTGGGGGCCCCACTGAGATTGCCCCAGAGAGGATGAAGCGGACCAGAGCCCTCCTTCTTCCGTCTCCTGGCAAGCCCAAACCGAGCAGGCTGTGCTCTCCCTCCAGCAGGGCGGGCAACGGAGCAACCACGCTGAGGTCCGAGGTCCCATCTTGTCATTACTGAGGGCAAGGAAGCCTCCTCCAAGCCTAACTCTCCAGAAGCTGCTTTCTCACTGAAAACCTGGACAACTGTTTAACTCCATCCCAGCGGTACTAAAAGGATGAGGGTTTGTAACTCTACTGTAGCTATATATATATATTGGCTAAATATATATATATAATATATTTATATTATATATTTTCCGTAAATATATAATATTTATAATATATATGTTAGCTATTAGAAAATATATAATATAAATATATAATATATATATTAGCTAAATATATATATAGCTAATATATATATAGCTTATTTTATACATATATATATATATTTTTTTTTTTTTGAGATGGAGTTTCGCTCTTGCTGCCCAGGCTGGAGTGCAATGGCGGGATCTCGGCTCACCGCAACCTCCACCTCCCGGGTTCAAGCGATTCTTCCGCCTCAGCCTCCTGAGTTAACTGGGACCACAGGCACGTGCCACCACGCCCGGCTAATTTTTTTGTATTTTTAGTAGAGACGGGGTTTCACGGTGTTGGCCAGGATGGTCTCGATCTCTTGACCTCGTGATCCGCCTGCCTCGGCCTCCCAAAGTGCTGGGATTACAGGCATGAGCCACCACGCCCGGCCTAATTTTGTATTTTTAGTAGAGATGGGGTTTCTCCATGTTGGTCAGGCTGATCTCGAACTCCCAACCTCAGGTGATTTGCCCACCTCGGCCTCCCAAAGTGCTAGGATTATAGGCGCGAGCCACCATGCCCGACCTGTAGCAACAGTTTTTAACTTGATGGAGGTAGACATAACGCCATGCCCAGTTAATTTTTGTATTTTTTGGAAACAGGGTTTCGCCATGTTGCCCAGGCTGTTCTTGAACTCCTAGACTCACGTGGTCTGCCCACCTCAGCCTCCCAAAGTGCTGGGATTCCAGGTGTGAGCCACTGTGCCCAGCCTGTTGGTTTTCTTATTAAGCTTTAAAAGTCTATATATTCTGGATGAAAGTTATTTTTCAAATACATACACTGCAAATATTTTCTGAGGTCTATGACTTATCTTTTCATTCTCTTAAAAGTGTTTCGGGGATGGGCACGGTGGCTCACGCCTGTAATCCCAGCACTTTGGAAGACCGAGGCGGGCAAATCACGAGGTCAGGCATTCGAGACCAGCCTGGCCAACATGGTGAAACCCGTCTCTACTAAAAATACAAAAATTAGCCGGGCATGGTGGTGCTCACCTGTAATCCCAGCTACCTGGGAGGCTGAGACAGGAGAGTCGCTTGAACTTGGGAGGTGGAGGTTGCAGTGAGCCAGGATCACACCATTGCACTTCAGCCTGGGCAACAGAGTGAGACTCCGTCTCAAAAAAAAAAAAAAGAAGACAGTGTTTAAGGAAGAGAAGTTTTAATTTTAATGAAGTCCAATATATCAATTTTTTATATAATGGCATCATCATTAAGAAATCTTAAGCCACGGACCCAAAGATTTTCTCCCACGTGTTCATGTAGAAGTTTTACTATCTTAGGTTTTACATTCGTGTCTGTGATGCATTTTGAGTAAGTTTTGTATTTGTTGTATGGCATGAATTAGAGTTTTGTTTTGGGTTTTTGTTGTTGTTATTGCTTTATTTTGTTTTCTTTTTTTGAGACAGGGTTTCACTTTGTTGCCCAGGCTGGAGTGCAGTGGCATGATCTCGGCTCACTGCAGCCTCCACCTCCTGGGCTCAAGTGATCTTCCCATCTCAGCCCCACAAGTACCTGGGACTACAGGGGTGCACCACCCACCTGGCTAATTTTCTTTGTTTTTTGTTTGTTTGTTTGTTTGTTTGTTTTTTGCCATGTTGCCCAGGTTGGTCTCAAACTCCTGAGCTCAAGTGATCCTCCCTTCTCAGCCTCCCAAAGTGATAGGATTACAGGCATGAGCCACCACACCAGGCTGGAGGTTTTTTTTTTTTTTTTTGCATGTGAATATCTAATTTTTCTAGTATCATTTGTTGAAAAGACTCTCCATTCTTTTCTGAATTGCCTTTGCATGTTTGTCAAAAATTAGGAGTCTTTCTTTACGTGTATAGATCTGTGTCTGTGTTGTCTGTCCCGTGCAATTAATCTGTTTCATTAATCTTCTTACCAAGACCACACTTTAAAAAATTACTGTAGCTTTATAATGAGCCTGGAAATCAGGCTGTATCAGCCTACCAATTTAATTCTTCTTCAGAATTGTTTTAAGTGGCATTACCCTAAGAAACAATGAAAATTCTTTTTCAGAATTGCTTTGGCTATTCTGGGTCTTTTGCATTTCCATATGAATTCTAGAATCAACTTAGAAAGACTTTGTCAATCTTTATTTTTAAAAAGCCTGCTGGGATTTCGATTGGAATTGTGTTGATCTGCAGATTAGTTTGAGGAGAAATGACATCTTACCAACACCGAGTCGTCCAGCATGTGAACGAAGTGTCTCTCTCATTTACATCTTTCATTTCTCTCCGTGATGTTTGGTAGTTTTTATTGTATAGAGCTTTCATATCTCTTGTCAGATGTATCCCTAAGTATTTCATGGATTTTGATGTCATTGGCACTTTTTTGTTTCAATTCCTGATTATTTCTTGCTAGTATGTAGAAATACAATTGATTTTCTTGTATTGATCTTGTATCCTGCAATCTTGCTAAACTCACTTATTGATTCTAAAGCTTTGTTGTAACAGATTCCATGAGATTTCCAATATAGATGATCATGCCATCTGCAAATAAAGTTTTACTGCTTTCTTTCCAATCTAACTGCCTTTCACTTATTTCTTTTCTTTTCTTTTTTTTTTTTTATTTTTTTTATTTTTTTATAAAGACGGGGTTTCACCATGTTGGTCAGGCTGGTCTTGAACTCTCGACCTCAGGTGATCCGCAGGCCTTGGCCTCCAAAGTGCTTGGATACAGGCGTGAGCCACCACGCTCAGCCACCTTTCATTTATTTCTTTATCTTTTTCCTTTCGCCCGTTTTCTCATCTATCTGCTGGTCTCATTGCACAGGAGCAGTGCTGAGTGTGAGTGGTGAGTGCAGGCATCCTTGTCCTGTTTCTGCTCTCAGGGGGAGCAGCCCATCTTTAGCTAGTCAATCTGATGGAAGCGGTAGGATTTTTGCAGATGCCCTTGTCGCACTGAGGAAGTTCTCCTTTATTCCTAGTTGCTGAGGGTGTTTATTAGAAATGAATGTTGAATTTCATCAGACGCATTTTCTGTGTCTATTAAAATGATCGCATGGTTTTTCTTTTTTAATGCATTAACATGATGAATTACGTTTATGGCTTTTCTTCTCTTTTTTTTTCTTTTTCTTTTTTTTGAGACAGTCTTACTCCATCACCCAGGCTGGCGTGTGGGGCACAATCTTGGCTCACTGCACCCTCTGCCTCCTGCCTGGGCTCAAAGGATCCTCTCATCTCAGCCTCCCGAGTAGCTGGGAACACAGGCGTGCACCACCACACCCGGCTGTTTTTTTCTATTTTTAGCAGAGACAGAGTCTCACTATGTTGCCTATGCTGGTTGTGAACTCCGGTGCTTGAGCAATCCTCCCCGCTTGGCCTCCCAAAGTGCTGCAGTTACAGGAGTGAGCCCCTGCAACCGGACACAATCATGATGGATTTTCAAAGGTTAAACCAATTCTATCTTCTTAAAATACAATTACCACATTTGATAATACATATTTTTCATGTTACATATGGTTTGATTCAATTTGTTGAAATTCGCTAAAGATTTCTGTATCTATGTTAGTAAGAAATATTGGTCTACAGTTTTCTTTTGTTGAAGTAACTTTATCTGGTTTTCACAAACCCAGGTTAATGGTGGCTTCTTAGAATAAGTTAAAACGTATTCCCTCCTCTCAAATCCTCTAGTTATTGTAGAATTGGGATTATTTCTTCCTCATATGTTTGGTAGAATTTACTAACGAAGCCATCTGGGCCTGGAATTTTCTCTATGGGAAAGTTTCTTTTTTAATTTAATTTTTATTTTTAGGGACAGATTCTTGCCCTGTTGGCCAGGCTAGAGTGTAGTGGCACAATCATGGCTCACTGCAACCTCGACTTGGGCTCAAGTGATTCTCCTGCCTCAGTGTCCCCAGTAGCTGGGACCACAGGCATGTGCCACAACGCTGGGCTAATTTTTTTGTACAGAGGGAGTCTTCCTGTGTTCTCCAGGCTGGTCTTGAACTCCTGTCCTCAAGTTATCCTCCCACCTGGGCCTCCCAAAATGTTTGGATTACAGGCATGAGCCACTGTGCTGGCCTTCTGTTGTAAAGTTTCTAACAACAAATTCAACATTTTTCATGTACATACAACTATTTAGGTGATTTGTGTCTTCCTGAATGAGCTTTCATAGTGTGTTTTTAAAAAGGAATTTAAGAATTTCTGCCTTAGTACAACTTAAGAGACATTCCACAAATTCTATGGTTTTTTTTTTTCTTTCTATCTTTTTTTTTGAGAAGGAGTCTCACTCTGTCACCCAGGCTGGAATGCAATGGCGCAGTCTCGGCTCACTGCAAGCTTCACCTCCCAGGTTCAATCGATTCTCCTGCCTCAGCCTCCCGAGTAGTTGGAATTATAGGCAGGTGCCACCATGCCTGGTTAATTTTGTATTTTTAGTGGAGATGGGGTTTCACCATATTGGTCAGGCTGGTCTTGAACTCCTGACCTTAGGTGATCTGCTCACCATGGTCTCCCAAAGTGCTGGGATTACAGGCGTGAGCCATCGTGCCTGGCCTCTACGTTATATTTTAACTTTCATTCAGTGCAAAATACTTTCTGCTTTCTCTCTTTATTCCTCTTTGACTCATGAGTTATTTAGAAATGTGTTAGTTTCCAAGTGCTTGGGAATTTCCCAGGTATCTGTCTGTTATTGATTTCTAATTTCATTCCACTGTGGTCAGAGAATATACTTTGTGACTTGCATGCTTTTAAATATACCGAGACTTATTTTAGGGCGCAGAATATGATCTATCTTTATAAATGTTCCATGCGTGCTTGAACGGAATGTGGATTCTGCTGTTGTTGGGAGGAGTGTTCTATAAATGTCAGTCAGGTCAAGTTGGCTGATAGTGTTATTCAACTGTGCTATATCCTTGTTCCGTCAAGTTTTGAAAAAGGGATATTGAAATATCCAACTTTAATTGCAGACTTGGCCATTTCTCCTTGCAGCTCTACCAGACTTTATTTCATGTATTTGGAAGCTCTGTTATTAGAGAAGAGCTATCTGGGATTGCTGTCTCCTCCAACTACTGGCCCCTTTATCATTGTAAAATGAACTTTTTTAGCACTGGTGATACTCTGGGCTCTGAAATCTACTAGCTTAATATTGATATAGCCACTCCAACTTTCTTTCGATTTGTATTATCATGGTGTATCTTTTTACATCTTTTTTATTTTTTTTTAATATTTACTTATTTATTTATTTTGAGACAGGTTTCACTCTGGTGCCCAGGCTGGAGTGCCCTGGCACGTTCTTGGCTCACCACAACCTCTGCCTCTTGGGTTCAAGCAATTCTTCTGCCTCAGCCTCCTGAGTAGCGGGGATCACAGGTGCCCACCACCACACCCGGCTAATTTTTGTATTTTTAGTAGAGACGGGGTTTCTCCATGTTGGTCAGGGTGGTCTCAAACTCCTGACCTCAGGTGAGCCACCCGCCTGGGCCTCCCAAAGTGCTGGGACTACAGGCAGGCCTGAGCCACTGTGCCTGGCTTCAGCTTTTTACTTTTAACCTATTCATGTCTTTATCCCAGAGGGGCATTTGCTGTAGGCAGCACTGGGTCTTGCTTATCTATGAATGGGAACGTTTATCAATTTAATGTGATTATCAGTTTAAGTTTAAACCTGCTGTCTTGCTATTTGTTTTCTATCCCACCATTCTTTGTTTTCTTTCTCCTCTTTTTCTGCATTCTTGGGACGACTTTTCATTTTTTATTATACCAGTTTATCTTCTTGTGGGCTTATTAGCTAGAACTCTGTTTTGTTACTTTTGCCATTGCTTTAAAGTTTACAGTCTACCTCCAAGTACTAAACCACTTCACCTGTGATATAAGAGCCTTGCATGGCAAACCTCCATTTCTCCACCACCAATCTCTAAATCTCTGTGCTACGGTTTTTGTTTTTGTTTGTTTTTGTTTTTTTGTTTTTTGAGATGGAGTCTCGCTCTGTCGCCCAGGCTGGAGTGCAGTGGCGTGATCTCAGCTCCCTGCAACCTCCGCCTCCTAGGTTCAAGCAATTCTCGTGTCTCAGCCTCCCCAGGTAGCTGGGATTACAGGCATCCACCACCACACCCAGCTAATTTTTTGTATTTTAGTAGAGATGAGGTTTTACCATGTTGGCCAGACTGGTCTCAAACTCCTGGTGTCAAGTGATCCGCCCCCTCAGCCTCCCAAAGTGCTGGGATTACAGGTGTGAGCCGCCCAGTCCGGCCCGTATGCTGCTGTTATACATTTTACTTATATATCACAAACCCTAAAATGCACTGTGAACATTTTTGTTTTAACTATCACTTACCTTTTGAAGAAACTTAAAGAATAAAAAAATTTTTTTGAATATTTACCAAAAGAGTTACCATTTTTGGCGTTCTTTCTTTGTGTAGATCTGTGGTTCTGTCTAATGCCATTTGTGTCTGCTTGACGGATTTCTCTGACACATCCTGATGCGTGGACCTGTTGGCGATGAACTCTTTCAGCTTCTGTAGGTCCGTAAAAGGCTTTACTTCACCTTTGTTTTTGCACGTATTTTCACTGGGGGTAGAATTCTTGGTTGACAGTCGTTTTCTTTCAGCGCTTCAAAGCTTGTTGCCTCTCCGCCTTCTTGTCTGTGTTGTTTCCAACAAGAAATCTGCCTTAATCCTTATCTTGGTTTCTCTGTACATGCCGTGTCTTTTTTCTTCTGGCTGCCTTTAAGGCTTTTTTTTCTTCTTTACTACTAGTTTTGAGTCTTGGTGTCATTTCTTTCTTGTTCTTGTGCTTAGGGTTCGTTGAGTCCCTTGGATGTGAGGGTTTATAGTTTTCATCAAAATTGGAGAAATTTTAGCCACTACTCTTTCACATCTTTCTTCTGCTCCCCCGCCCCGACTCTCCTCTGTTTCAGCCTCTTGAATTACCTCCATATTATGCTGCTTGAAATTGTCCCACAACTCGCGATGCCATTTGAATTTTTAAATTTTTTTCCTCTGTATGTTTTATTTTGCGTAGTTTCTGTTGGTAAATCTTCAAGCTCACTAATCTTTTCTTCTGCAACGCGCACTCTGCCAATGCTCTTGCTCTGTGTAGTTTTCACCTCACACATTTCATTTCTACAAGACCAATTCAGTTCTTTTTAATATCTTCTGTGTCTCTGCTTAAGTTTTTGAACATATGGGAGACAGTTCTTTTTTTTTTTTTTTTTGAGATGAGCTGGCTCTGTCACCAGGCGGGACTGCGGTCACTCCATCTCAGCTCACTGCAACCTCTGCCTCCCGGGTTCAAGCGATTCTCCTGCCTCAGCCTCCCGAGTAGCTGGAATTACAGGCTTGCACCACCACGGCCGGCTAATTTTTGCATTTTTAGTAGAGACGGGGGTTTCACCATGTTGGCCGGTATGGTCTCGAACTCCTGATCTCAAGTGATCCACTCACCTCGGCCTCCCAAACTGCTGGGATTACAGGCGAGAGCCACTGCGTCTGGCCAGGGAGACGGTTCTAATAATTACTTCAATGGACTTTTCTCCCATTGCTCACATCTGTGTAAGTTCTGGGTTGGTTTTGACTAATTCATTAGTCTCTTCATTGTGGGCTGTGGATTTTTTGCGTCTTTGAATGCCTGGTAAATTTGCAGATGTTGTGAATGTTACCCTGCTTATGTGCTAGATATACATGGATTTCTAAAAATGTTCTTGAGCTTTGTTCTGGGATGCAGTCAAGTTACCTGGAAAGAGTTTGATCTTTTTGGGTCTTGTTTTTATCATTCATTAGGTCTGAAGCAGCGTTTAATCTGGGGTTAATTATTTCCCCCTGTGGAGGTACTCGCTTCTTGAGAAATCTCCTCAGTAGCCTCTGAGGATGAACATTTCTAGGCTGGCTGGTGGGAATAGACACTAGTTCCAGCCCTGTATGAACACTGGGCACTGTTCCCTCTAATCTTTTTGGACAGTTTGAGACTTTTTTCTTTTTCTCTTCTTTTTCTTGAGACAGTCTCACTCTGTTGCCCAGGCTAGAGTGCAGTGGCGATATCTCAGCTCACTGCAACTTCCATCTCCTAGGTTCAAGCGATCCTCCTGTCTCAGCCCACCAAGTAGCTGGGATTACGGGCGAGCACCACCACGTCCAGCTAGTTTTTGTATTTTGTAGAGACAGGGTTTCTCCATGTTGGCCAGGCTGGTCTTGAACTCCTGATCTCAGGTGATCCACCTACCTTGGCCTCCCAAAGGCCCCCACCCGCCAGCTTTAATTATCTCTCTTCCCTTTAGCCTGACAAAATGGATGGAACCCGCCAGTACAGGAATCCCATTGTTTGGCTATAAAAACAGCCCCCTGACTTTTCTCCGGAAAACCAAGAAACATGCCAGACATGGCCACTTAGGTGGTTTGGAGGGTCACAAGCGCTCGAGCCCCAGCTCAGCAAAACTGCCAGGACGCCAGCAAATCGTGAGGTTACCATGGGCGGGTGAGAGAAGTGTGGGGATGAGACAGGAGTAGGAAGACAGTGAATGTCGGGCCTGAAGGGCAGACGCAGCCCCTGAATGAGGCTTTGCACAGCACAGAGGCAGCAGCTCTCAGGCACAGACTCGTGGGAAGAATGACAGAGGTGTGGAGGGTGCTTCTGCCCTGCCAGATGAAAGTTTTTCTCTCTAGCCAGGAAAAGGGGGCTGGCTCTGGAGGGGGTCAGCATGGGGCTGGGCTCCCTGCGCAAAATCCATTCCCGAATGTCCCTCGTTCTGCAGAGCAGCGGTGAGGTCTGAAACCCCCTGGCCTCACCCCGTGAGACTGGGTCAGGACAGTGTGGCCAGCCCAGGGCTGAGGCAGGGCAGGCTGGGCCTCACACGGCATGTACCCAGGCATGGCCCCGGCCACGGGGCCACCAAGGTATCAGTTAATCCCCATAAGAGGCCGGCAAGGGTGGGTTCTTGGCCCCATTTTACAGATTAGGAGCCAGACTTCCCGAGCTGCTCAGTTGACAGGTCGGCAAACCAAAGGGCCAGCCTGAAGCCAGTCTGCACTCCAGCCATGGGCCTCTCCTTCACTGTCCTTGAGACCTCAAAACCCCTACTCCCGAAATTCCAGGCTGAGTGGCTTCCAGGGGCATCCTGGCCCCCAGCCCCTGACTTCTGGCCCATTGCCGTGTGCCTACACAGAGAGGGAACATGGAAGAACTTTCCGTCTCCCTTCTGGCCTTATAAGTAAAAGCAAGCCGCGGTTCCCTCGTGCCATCTGCGCTGGTTAATGATAGATTGAGAGGATGCTGGCCTGGCCTGGAGATAGGGTGAGGGTCTGTCCTAATTAGGACATGTCAAGTGCCCAGCAGGATAGCTCTGTGTCCTGGAGTAAGACAGGTGTGGATCTGAAATTGGAGGAGCGGAGGTGGCATTGACTTTTTCCAACCTTGGTTCACCCATCCCGTGCCTTCAGCCGGGAAGGACCTGACAGGTGGTCCCAGCCCCTGGGCCCATGTGCCTGGATTCCTGTGCTCACAGCAGAGGCCCTAAAATAGACCGGGACATTATACACCGCACGTCTGCAGTGCCCTGCCTCTCCGCGAGGAGCAGCGGGGTTTCCGCATGGAGTCACAGGGGCTAATCCTTGAGCTTCCCCAAGCCCGTGGCTGATCAGGGGAGCCTGGGTGCCAGGCGGGCCTGGCCCTGTGTTTCTGCTCAGCTGCCTGTTACCTGTGGGTTTGGGGGCAAGTCACCTAAGTCCTCTGAGCCCCACGTTTCTTGTTCGTTACGATTTTTCTCTGCCTTTCCCTCTTTAGGGCCTGGAGCCGTACTTTTCTCCGAAAGTGCCTTAATTTGCTGTCTTCCTTATTCTAAAAGTCCCACAGACAGGATTTAATTCTTCCATCGACCCAGGACACCCGGAATTCCGCTATGCACAAATTCACCCTGTCCTCTGAAGCCTGCAATTTACTTCTGCCTAAAGCTAGCCGACATGCAGCAGGGAGAGCTGCGGCTGCCTGCATTTCCTAGTGGAGTACATGATTCATCATTTTCAGACTTGGGGGTCAGGGGACCGGGCAGGGCCTTCATCTGGTGGGAGGCAGGGCCCAGATCTGATGACTGCAGACCGTGTGGCTGTTGTGGTTGATTCTTACAGGAATCCTACAAGAGAGACCGCTCTCCTTGTTTCACGGCTAAGGAGATGGAGACACAGAGCTGAGAAATAGCACACTCAAGTTCACACAACCAGTTACGGCCAGACTTATTACCATTTCTCCCAGTTATGTCTCAATCCAGAATCATGTTTGTCGCCTCTAGGGCTATAGAAACTGCAAATGATGGTTTCTTATTCTCAGCCCTGAAGCCACCAGCTGCTGAAAGGTTGAACAAGCGCTTCCTGGTGCTACGTCCCATGTCCTGGGAGATTTTAGGTGTTAGAAATTCAGGCATGTTTAGCATGTGTCCAGGACCGCTGGAGAATCCCTCTGGCCCTGCCTCTGCCTCTGCTCCTCAGCCCACCCCAAAACCCTCTTCCATTCCCTGCTGGGTGGCAGATGGAGGAGGATAGGGTCTTTGCCTGATCACTCCGACCCCTGAAGAAACTCTAATGGCTCGAAGCCCAGGTCCTGGGGACACTCTCTGACTTTCTATCTGTGCCTGTAACCTCTGGACCGCCCTGAAACGTTTCTCTGATGTGAATGCCTCTGTTAGACCACAGAAGCTGGCCAACTAGCTGATCCCCTGTCTGGAAAGCCTGATGGCTGTAAGCTGGCCTCCTGCAACAATCCGGACAAACACCATCAATCTGCAGTTTCTTAACAGGATCTCATTTGTCCTGGTTCTCAGGCAGGGGTGGAAGGAGCCGAGGTCAGGGCCTTGGCCTGCAGGAATGTGCGTATCAGCACTGAGCAGCCGTGCGCAGACTGTCTTGACGTGCGTCATCCTGAATGTTTTTAGTTGCCCGTGGGAAAAGGATGCCAAGGGCTAGAGGAGACAGCTTGTGCCCACAGTCTTTGAGTTCAGGTCTGTCTTCGTCTGAAATTCATAGGATATCTTCTGGGGGGGTTCAGAAACGTTAACCTTTCAAATCGTACGCCAAGGTTATCTCCCTAGCAGACAGTCAAGGGTAGCAGCAACGTGAAGTGCCATGTTCCAAGCTATGATCATGCCCTGCTTTGGTTACAGGCATCTGAGCACTTCCAACAGGTGGTGGGACCACCCAAATGTCCCCCAGCCACAAGTGGAGCAGGCGCCACTGGCAGGAGGGCAGAGCCGGTGCAGACTGGAATGTTTAAGTGCCCGGAGTCTGGTTTCAGCTCTGCCTTCCCTGTGGGACCTATATTTATTGGTCTTTTTATTAATAACTGGCCAGTACCAGGCTCAACAGCAACTCTGGTTTTGCAGACTTCTTCCCATTCTTCAACTAGAAGCTATAGGGGTGCAAGAGATCTTTAGGAGAAGTTTCCTGAGGCCTGTGGTCTCTGGAGGTTTCCTTTCCATTTGGAACAAGGCTTTGAAGTCTAAACAATTCTCCTGGGGGACTGCAGGCCTGGAAGTCAAAGCATTTTGAGATTTGAAGGGAAGGCCACTCAGCCTTTCCTGAGCTCACAGCCCCTTGGGATGAGGGCCTCCCCTGGGTGCAGGCCACTCAGGCTCCTGACACCACCCTGCAGGAGCCCTTGGTGGCCACGGCTTTCTGTACATATGTTCATCCTCACTGCAAAACCATCCACATTCAAACGTGCCCTTATATTTTAGGAGATGGCCTAACCCTGGCTGTGCACCCCCAAGCCCTTCTCAACAAGGCATCTGAATTCATCAGCTCCAGATATCCCTTGGACTTCTAAGCCATCCTCTGGATTCCAGGGGACAGCCGAGAGGTTAGGGTGATGGACTAGTTGGGAGGGGGCAGCCATCCCAGATCAAGGAGGGCCTTCCTGAAACCAGGGACAGATTTTAGGCAAAGGAGACCCACAGGTACAGACATTCCTGGCCTTGCCCTACCCTGTGGTAGGTGAGGACCGGGATGTGCCCTCCCTCCCATGACCTGAGACTTGCACAGACTCTGAACAGGAAGTCTTCCCCCAAACCCTCTCTCAGGCCACTGGTCTCCCAGCACTGGCACAGGAGGGCACCCCTGTGTGTGCAAACACCAAGGTGGTGCTTCATCTATGGGTTTTAAAGGGAATTTCAATTTGATTTATCTTCCAGTACAGGGAACTTGGCAAGATCTGCTTGTTCCAGGATCAGGAGAGCCTCAGAGCAGGGTCTGGGCAGCCCTGCAGGGGGAGAGTCAGAGGACAGCAGGAGGGGGCAGCTGGGGAGGCCTCTTCCCACAGATGGCGGGAAATGGGGATGCGCCGCCCCGCAGGATTGGCCCAGGCCTTGAGGCCATAGGGGGGCCCCACCTCCAGACGTGCCTGGCCTGGGTTTCCCGGCCTTTGGCGCTGGAAGCCCACACAAAGATGGTATTCATGGTGAGGGCTTAAATTCTCTCCGGAATGGGGCAGGGTTTAAATAAATACATAAGAAGGTTGGATCCTGGGCCAGACTGAGCTTGCACAAGGCGGTGGGTGCTGTGAAGGCCTGGGGGGGGTGCCCCTCCTGCACACACCCAACTTTGTGCAAAATTAGTAAAAAATGTCCCTTCTATGGCAATTAATGGGGAACCCCAGTGCGCCCCCATTCAGCGACAGTTGTGAAGGATTTGTGTTTGTGGAGAGCTCTAACGGCCAGACATTGATGGGTGTTTTTCACAGGTCAGGCGCTGTGGGATGTCACTCGAGACAGTGAGGTGGGCAGTAGGTCCTCCGATTCACCTGTTTACGCCTTTACACAGGGCGACTGGCCCGATGGCACTATTAGGTGTTGGGGTTGCTGGGTGAGGGGACACCAAGACACACTGTTCCCATTCAAGTCACAATGGGGACAAACAATTAGAAAAGGAGCCTGGCTCGTGAGGGCGTGGGGGTGAGTGAAACACATTCTCAGCTCTGCTTTGCAGGTGGGGAAACTGAGGCAGGGACTTGCGTTAGGAAATGGAAGCTAAGTGCTGCTTCCTGGAGGAGGCGGGTCGCGAGGTCAAGCGATCCAGACGATCCTGGCCCACGTGATGAAACCCCGTCTCTACTAAAACTACGGAAAAGTTTAGCTGGGCCGGGCGTGGTGGCTCACGCCTGTAATCCCAGCACTGAGAGGCCGAGGCGCGTGGATCACCTGAGGTCAGGAGTTTCACACCAGCCTGGCCAACATGGAGAAACCCCATCTCTATTAAGAAAAAAACAAACGAAAAAACAACAAACAAACAAAAAATTGGTGGCTTTCGGGGCTGTGGGAGGTGTGCTGAGCCCTCTGCTGTCACGTAGGCTCTGCCTCAGGACCTCTACCCTGCTAAGCCAGCGCAAAACTGCCAGAGAGGCGTTAGAATGACCTTTGACTTCTGAATGGAGTAGCCCAGGCTGGGAGCCCAGTGACTCTTTGCTTGAAGCGGAGGCTGTAGTTTTAAAGGCCCTGAGGATGGGCCGGGCGCGGTGGCTCACACCTGTAATCCCAGCACTTTGGGAGGCCAAGGCGGGCGGATCACGAGGTCAAGAGATCGAGACCATCCTGGTCAACATGGTGAAACCCCGTCTCTACTAAAAATACAAAAAAAATTAGCTGGGCGTGGTGGCGCGCGCCTGTAGTCCCAGCTACTCGGGAGGCTGAGGCACGAGAATTGCTTGAACCCGGGTGGCAGAGGTTGCAGTGAGCCGAGGTCACGCCACTGCACTCCAGCCTGGCACCTGGTGACAGAGTGAGACTCTGTCTCAAAAAAAAAAAAAAAAAAAAAGGCCCTGAGGATGGCAAGAGAGCAAAGATGGTGGGCCAGGCCAGCGGGTGCCTCGCCATGCCCGCGCCCTCTCCTTAAGCCTGGGAGAGTCTTTGTTAATGGGGTCTGGCAACTGAAGAATTGCAAACATTCTTCCTGTCTCCCTTGATGGCTCTGAGTTCCAAAAGCCAGACGCTTCCAAAGAAGGAGGTTATGGGAAAGCTGGGACACTCTGCTATCCTGCCACCCAGAAGGGCGTGCCTCAGGGACGGGGAAGACACGTCAGGGAAAGTGCTGGTCTCCTTTTTCAGGAGGGTTAGCAGCTTTCCCCTGGGAAAAGGGGTTTTGTTGATGAGGGCTCACCTCCCAAAACCTCAGGCACTTTACAGTTACCTCACTTGAAAGGGGTCTTTTAAGAAATGCCTAAGGTCAAGAGATGGAGACCATCCTGGCCAACATGGTGAAACCCCATCTCTACTAAAAATACAAAAATTAGCCAGGTATGGTGGCGCACACCTGTAGTGCCAGCTACTTGGGAGGCTGAGGCAGGAGAATTGCTTGAACCTAGGAGGCAGAGGCTGCAGTGAGCCAAGATCTCGACACTGCACTGCAGCCTGGTGACAAAGCAAGACTCTATCTCAAAAGAAGAGAAAAAAAAAAACAATGCATTAAACCTCCAAATGGGGTCAACTCCACACAATGGGTTGATAAACGAGAAGTCAGATGGGCCGGGCAGGACCCTCTGGCAGGCAGATGGGTGCTCACAGCCATCCCAAGAATGATTACGCCACAGAGCAGGACTCCACTCCCCAGGGAGCCTCAAAGGGCCGTGGAGGAGGAAAGAGACGGCGCGCCTCCCTCTGCATCTGATGTGATGTTCAAACCCCCTGTGTGCGTTGTGCTTCCTGTGCCGTTCCGCAGCCTCGCTAGTTTCAGTCTAATTTTTTAAAATCACATGCCATTATTGAGGGTGTAGATTGGTGTCACCTTTTTAGAAGCAACATTTCAAATGCCCTTTTGCTGAGTTCTGCTAAAATTGATGGGGTGTTTGGGGCTTTTTTCTTCCAGCACTAGTTGTAATTATAAAAAATTGCAGTGACCTCTCTGTCCATCATTAGAGAAATAGCTGGATGAACCGTGGTGACACCCATTTAAGGAATACTATTCACTAGCCCACTGATAGACAGGGAGAAGTGGTGGGGCGTGTACGGCACCGGGAGGATCGAGCACATCATCAAAAGCAAAGGCAAGTTGAAGAACCGTGTGTGTGTGTGTGTGTGTGTGTGTGCGCGTGTATGCATGTGTGTGTGCGTGTGCATGTGTGTGTGTGTGTGTGTGCGCAAGTGTGTGTGTGAGTGCGTGTGCATGTGTGTGAGTGCGTGTGCATGTGTGTGAGTGCGTGTGTGTGCGGGTGTGTGAGAGTGCGTGTGTGTGGATGTGTGTGCATGTGTGTGTGTGTGTACGATCCCATCTGTTTAAAAAATGTGCATATGTACATATTTATTTAAATGGCTGTATATGCCTAAAAATATTTGGAAGAAGCCACAGCAACCAGTGAACAGTGATTATTTTGGGGGGAGCATGCATTCTTTATATTTGAATCTGTGACAAGAAGCCACTTCTGTCACATAAAAAATAAAGATTTACAACAAACTCCTTACCTTTGGGTAAAACCATGGCACCCTATCTGCCCTGTGGCTCTGGCCTCGTGCCCATGGCCACTGGATGCTTGGAGGTCCCCCACCCCATGTCCCTGGCACGCGGGACACAGCTTCGGGGCTCAGCGGCCTCCCTGGGCCGCTGAGAGTACATCATCTGGTGACAGCTTCTGGTTAGATTGGCCGAGTCTTCCCTTCTTTGAAACTGGGTGGGCAGCAGGGCAGACACCTCCAAGCGTCCCCCCAGAGGGATAATGGACCCCATTGTCTGGGGAGAGGAGGACGCATGCCCCTCCCTGTTTCCTCTCTCCCACGATCCAGAGCTGCGTCCAGTCGTGACGGAGACACAGAGCTGAAGGAAGGCACACTTTCTCTGGTCTCCTCCCACCTCCGTCTTAACAAATTCATATTCAGCCACCTCTAAATTTTGCCAAGCATGGGCAATTGCATCAGTTTAGGGGGCACAGGGCACAGTGCCCAGGGACGTGAAGCACAGGGACCGCAGGAGACTGCTGGGCAGGGTCAGGAAGGAGGGAGCACCAAGGATGTTGAGGGGCCAGAGGGGCCGCAGCAGTCAAGGCCGCAGACTCTGCAGCGTGAGGAGGACAGGGCTTGCCCCCGGATTGGCCTCGGTGAGTGAGAATGCCATGCCATAGGATTCTGCAGGCGAGCAGAAGGAGGGGCTGAGTGCCTTTGGTATGAAGCAGAGTTGGGGCACCGGAGACCCCACTGGAGAGGCAAGGCTGAGAAGGACAGCCCGGGTCACCCCAGGGTGCTTTCGTCCCAGCCGGGGATGATCTCAAGGGTGTCTGCAGACCAAGGAAGAGGAGCTTCCTGATGGGCAGGGAATGGGGAGAGCAGAAGCAAAGAGATAAGCTCCCCACACCCAGCAGCAGGTGTGCAGGGAGCCGGCAGGCAGAAGGTGTTGGGGTCTGCCATTTCTACATGACAGTCCCTGCTGTGGTATGACTCCAGGAGCGGGGTTGAGGAGGCATGGAGACACAGGTCACTGAACTCAAGAAGACCAGGAAACAGCGAGGGGACAGACAAAAAGAGACTCTGCAGTGTGACAATGAGGCTGGTATGCCCCATCGTGCAGTCGTACATCACACCACTGACAGCAAAGTCTGAATTGTGCCATGCACAGCCTGCCCAACTGTACTTGCCAGCCCTTTGCCGGAGCTGGGTGTGCCATCCATGTGGTTGCGACTCCTCCCTCTCACCTCCCTAACACAGAAAGGTGGCTCCAGGGAATAAAGAAGGAGCTTCAGGGCTGGTGGGTAGGTCTGGGAATGCCAGCTGCTCCAGCCAGAGACAAGCAAGGGAGATGAGAAGAAGGACAATCCCCCCAGAGGAAACCAAAAATCCCGGTGACAAAAGCAGCTCTCACCCAGGGCCGAACACAGAGCTGGACACAATGACAACCCCTTTTGACAGACAAGGAGACTGAGGCTCCATGAGATGAAACACTTGTGGAAGGCCACAGAAAGGATCATAGCGGGAGGCGGAATTGGGATCCAGGCCCGGTGGTCAGGCGCTAGCATCCCTCCGTTAGCCCGTGTGCACGTGTCCACACGTGCCTCTGTGCCTGGCCTGCACGCAGCCCCTGGGCCTGGATGGGGCCTGCCTGAGATCTCCAGCGAGAACAGATAAATCAAGTCAGCCTTAATTAAGTCGCACAGAGGGACTAGGGGTCCAGAGGGACCGCCACCTGCCCGCAGCCCCCATTGTGCACAGTTAATCCTGTCCAGGTGTCTGCTGGCAGGCCCTGATCAATTAGTCACTGCGATTGAAGCTGAGTGTAATTAATTATTCAATTTTGAGCTGTTCCAGCTTAATGCATCTGAAATGACATCATGCAGCCTGGGCGTTCTGAAGGCGGGGGACAGAAGGCAAACAGGTCTGAACAAAGCCCCTGTGCACCTGACCCTCCCAGTCCGCTCTAATCCTCCACCGCCCGGAGCGAACCTGCTCACCTCACACTGTTGCCATCAAAAAACCCCTCCCCAGCAGGTGCAGCCCTGAGCAGTGGGGCTGCTGGCTGGCCTGCTCTGGGAGCCTCCACCTCCGGGTCCATGGACCTTAATTGATAGGTCGCCACCCCAGCTCCCCTCCTCAACCACTCTCTCTGAACCCTGCTCTGCTGCCCCTTCCAGAAACCACTGGCCTGGCTCAGCTCAGAGGAATGGCACAGGCCTTTTTGCTGTGGTCACTGCTCTGCCCAGCCCCAGGCACAGCGGGTAGACCTGGGCTTCCTATCGGCCCTTCTCTCCCTCACCTTGGGGTGCAGGACAGGTATGAGCAGGCAGGAGGCCCACCTCCTTGTGTCTTTCAAAGGGAAGTAATGGGAGTAGATGGTCCCTTAATCCACCTTGATCTGTGCTGCTGAGCCCAGAGAGTTTCTAGGGGCTCGCCTCCCCTACTCCTGTCCTCCTCTGCTGTGGCCTGGGTCACCCCCTCTCACCTTCCTAACTCGCAGCTCAGGCAGCTGTCCATCTTAACAACATTCTCTCCTGAACTGTCCATGGTTCCCTATTACCTCCCTCCCAAGAGAAGCCTCGGCCGTGCTGTGAGGCTCTCACCCTGCCTTCTCCTGACCCTTTTTCTCCCCTGTTCTGCCTCACACGGGCTTCGTCCCCTCAATGCCAGTCCCTGGCCTTTGAGGCTTAGATTGGCCCTTCCAGGCCTGAGTACCCTACCTCTCTGCCAGCTGGGAAAACTCCTATCCTGCCCCTCACTTTCCTTAGAAACCTGTCTGTCCCTCCCGTGGTGCCTGCAGCCCCCCGCCACCCCCGCCCCGGGTACCCACAGCACTCAGAGCCCTGCACGGATGCTCCCTTATCTGAATGCATCTGAAACGAAGCATGTGTTTGCACAGAGGCTGCAGCTTACGCAGGAGTGGGGACAGCCGCCTCTCTTGGCGGCCATGTGTGGAGCACCCAGCACAGCGTTTAGCACGTAATGGGCCCTCCAGCAATGTTTGTTCAATTCATGACAGAAGAAATGATTAAATCAGCCAAATTGAACTCATTATCTCCCCCCTTCGTCCCTGCCCGAGGGGGAAGTCCTGGACCCTGCGTCTGGCATAATGGTGTCATTAGCGGCCTCGCAGCCCTCCCAGCTACAGCTGGGCCATTTCCACCCTCTCGCCTTGCTGCCCACAGCCGGAGTCACCAGGCTGGCTCAGAAAAAGACCCCCAATCCTGTGCCGCCTCCCAACCCGTCCCCTGGCCTCATCCAAGCCTCACTGTCTCTTACCAGGGCCGCACTCCCACCCGGGGACCCTGCCTCCAGCGTCCTCCCTCCATCCCACCCTCCAAGTAGCCCCTAAATGGGCTTTCTGAAATGCAAACTTGGGCACGAACTTCTGTGCTTTAAAATGCTCAGGTGACATAGCAATTCCACTTCCTGGAATACACCCAAAAGGACTGAAAGCAGAGACTTGCTCAGATATTTGCACAGCCGTGGTCACAGCAGCGTCCTTCACAATAGCCTACAGATCGACAAAATGTGGGAATCCAGACAAGGGAGTGGCATTCAGCCTGAAAAGGGAAGGAAATGTTGATACATGCTACTTCGTGGATAAGCATTGTGTGTGTGTGTGTTTTGAGTTGGGGTCTCACTCTGTCACCCAGGCTGGATGGAGTGCAGTGGCATGATCAAAGATCACTGTAGCCTCCACCTCCTGGGCTCAAGCAATGCTTCTGCCTCAGCCTCCAAGTAGCTGGGACAGCAGGCATGCACGCCCACACCCAGGTAACTTTATGGATGAACCCTGAGGACACGACGTAGGGTGAAACAAGCCAGTCACAAAAGGCCAAACACTGCAAGATTCCACTTATATGCAGGACCTAGAGTAGTCACATTCACAGAGACAGAAAGCTGAATGGTGCTTGCCAGGGGCTGGGGGAAGGGGTGCTCAATGGAGACAGAGTTTCTGTTTGGGATAATGAAAAAGTTTTCAAGACAATCGTGGTGATGGTTAGTACAACCCTGTGAATATACTTAGCACCACTGAACTGTACACTTAGAAATGGTCAAAAGGGCAAATTTTCTGTTATGTATATTTTACGACTATTTTTTAAAATCCTAAAGGAAGGCTGGGCACCATGACTCATGACTGTAATCCCAGGACTTTGGGAGGCTGAGGTGGGTGGATCACCTAAGGTGAAGAGTTTGAGACCAGCCTGGCCAACACGTGAAACCCCATCTCTACTAAAAATACAAAAATTAGCCAGGTGTGGTGGCAGGTGCCTGTAGTCCCACCTACTCGGGAGGCTGAGACAGGAGAATCACTTGAACCCAGGAGGTAGAGGTTGCAGTGAGCTGAGATCGCACCACTGCACTCCAGCCTGGGGGACAGAGCAAGACTCAGTCTCAAAAAATAAATAAATAAATAAAATCCTAAAAGAAAAAAGTTCAATCGGCTGCAAATGCTCTCCGCACACCCCCCTGAGCCCCCCTCGGGGGCCTTGTCCTGCAGGGGTTCCGAGTGCCCCGACCCCTCCGCCCCAGCCTCACACCCTCCCCTCTGGGTGCAGCCTCCGGGCGAGGTCCCTGCGACTGCCCGATTCGATCCCTGGCCCCCACCCATTCGTGCCTGCTCAGCACCTTTCCAGAGCTGGAACCTGTTCTGTCTTTTTCCACCACAGGCCTGGAGACGCCTGGCGACAGGTCAACACTCTGTAAATATCTGGGGAACTTGTAAAGGAAGGAAGGAGTGCTTGGGTCTTTGCTGGCCCCAGCCGCCTCAATGTCCATGGGCTGTTTCTGTTACTTCCAGCCCCCTAGAATTTGCCATCTCTACCCCTCCCCTGGGGGAGGAGGCAGGTGCAACCCAACAGGGGAGCCTTGATCCCATGAAGTTTCTCTGAGCAGCCCCCCAGGGCCACGTGCTCTAGGCAGTGGGAGAGCAGCCCAGAGCTCTGGTGGTAAGTCCTGAGGGGCAGCACCCCAGGCCTGGGCCACACACCAACCAGCAGGTCCCTGGTTCCCAGGCTCTCTCATGTCCGCGAGAACACGACTCACCTGCTGGACTGGAGGCATCCTGTGCTCCTGACCTTCTACATGTATGTGAGGCAGAGGGGTAAAGACTTTGGGGTTGGATGGACTCAGCCTCAGTTTCCTCATTTATTTATTTAGCTGGAGTTTCGCTCTTGTTGCCCAGGCTGGAGTGCAATGGCATGATCTCGGCTCACGGTAACCTCCACCTCCTGAGTTCAAGCGATTCTCCTGCCTTAGCCTCCCGAGTAGTGGGATTACAGGCACGTGTAATTTTGTATTTTTAGTAGATACAGGGTTTCTCCATGTTGACAGCGTGGTCTTGAACTCCTGACCTCAGGTGATCCTCCTGCCTCAGCCTCTCAAAATGCTGGGATTACAGGCATGAACCACCGTGCCCAGCAGTTTCCTCCTTTATAAAACAGGGTCCCCACTGACAACCCATACATCCATCAGAGGGAGGCAGGAGAAATGCACCCTGGCCCGGTCCCATGGCAGGTCACTACGGAGTGAGGAGGCTGAGGGCACCACCTCCACTCCCCCACGACACAAGTCCGCTTACAGCAAGAATCTGCACAAGCAGAGCCCAGCCATGGGACTGACTACTTCAGTGCCAGACGTCAGAATAGGGGTCACCCTCGGGGCAGGGCGGCAGTGATGGAAGGAGCAGGAAGGAGCTGGCAGGTGCTGGGGTGCCTGGTGTCTGCACTGGGGTGCGTGGCACAGGTGTGCTCATTTTGTGACAGTTCACCAATCAGTGCCTTGATGGTATGTGTGTTTTCCTGTATGTCTATTATGCCTCAATAAAAGAAGGAAGAGCCGGGCATGGTGGCTCATGCCTGTCATCCCAGTTACTTGGGAGGCTGAGGCTGGAGGATCTCTTGAGTCCAGGAGTTCTGGGCTGTAGTGTGCTATGCCAATCAGGTGTCCGCACTAAGTTCGGCATCAAGGTGGTGACCTCCCGGGAGCGGGGGACCACCAGGTTGCCTAAGGAGGGGTGAACCGGCCCAGGTCGGAAACGGAGCAGGTCGAAACTCACTTGCTGATCAGTAGTGAGATCGCGCCTGTGAATAAACATTGCACTCCAGCCTGGGCAACATAGCAAGACCCCGTCTCTTTTAATAAAAAAATTAAATTAAAAAATAATAATAACAAAAGAAGAAAAAAAACAAGAGAAGAGAAAACCTGAGCATGAGGGCAGGGAGGCTGCTCCCAGGAGGAGTGGTGAGGAGCAGCAGGAGAAGGTGCTGGAAGGTGGCTGCTTGGCCTTCTGCAAAGCGTTACCTTCTTGCCGGAAATGTCCCTGATGCAGTGAGAACTTTTTGAACCCAGAATCTCTGACTCCCAAAGGAAAACCTAGGGAGGACTTGGGTGGGGCTGTGGAAGGGCTGGCCACTGCTCCTTTGGAGAGGCAACTTGGGAGGGAGGGTGACTGCCCCGGTGACCACCACCAGAGCGGTACAGTGTGGGAGTGAGTGCATCCCGGAGCAGGCCTTGGTGGGACATGCAAGGGGAACTGGGAGCCGGCAGAGGCAAAGGTTGGGGTAAAGAAGGCACGGTGCAAACTTACCAGATGGAAACCTCCTCTCGGTATCATCAAGGCCTGCAGCTCTGGGCTCCAGGCTCCAGGACATCCTGGTGTGGTCCAGCCCCATTCCCTCCACGTGTGGTTTAGTGGGGATGGGCTCCTTGCCTGAGACCCCTGAACATGGAAGCAGGGGAGCGCATCCACCCTTCACGGGGAGGCTCCGCTGCTCAGCGCAGTCGGCGGTTGTCTGGGTGCCTGGTGGCCACGGTGACTGGACTGGGCTGGGCTGGCAGGACTCCCTGCGCAGTCATTCTAATTGCTGTTGTGGCCTAGCTGATTAGCACGGTAACCACCAGCTCAGGAAGGAGGGGACTTCAGAGCGCCAGGAATTAAGCCGAGACTTTGCAAGTTTCTGCCTTTGCCTGCCCCGGCTACAACATGGACACCACGGGCAGAACCCGCTCTCGTCCAGCTTGGCCGAGCGCTCTGGTCTGTTGACCAACGTGGGGTCATTAAAAGGCACAAGACCCCTTTGGGTGGGTTCCTGCGCTGGCCATCCCAGGGGGGACCAGGGACCCCAGGACCCCATTTCCCCCAGAAACAAGCCGGAAGGGAGCAGCAGAGCCACTGCGCTGGGCAGGGCCCCACCCTCACGTGGCAGAGGGAACACCAAGCCCTTGGCTTTCTAAGAAAGGATTTCGGCCAACGCCTGTGGCAACAGCATGACCACATGGCTTGGCCACAGTCGAATGAGTGAGTCTGTGTGGATTCTCCAGGAATGGTCTCTCTCGGGGGAAGTGGTAGGAGAGGGAGGGAGGAGCGGGAGCCCTGACTCCCTGCATTCTGAGGGGAGCTGTGGACGTCCACGTGGGTTGAGAAGACAGGGCCAACCTTTCGATTTACTGCTTTGAATACAGAAACATGGCCAGCATCTAGACAGGCAGGGAGGAGGAACGAGCCTCCATGTACCTTTCACCAGACTCCACAGTGACCTGAGTTTATGCCACTTGGAAGCCACATTTCAAACGCAGGGCCAGGAACGGGAGCACCCACTGCCCTCGCCCCCTGGGCTCAACTCAACAGAAGTTTTCTCCACCTCTCCATGTCGGTCGGCTCCCCTAGAAACTTCCTCTGTACCCCAGGCCCATGCCCTTGGACAGCCCTCTGCTCGGATGAGGCCCCCCCACCCGCCCACACGCACATGCGCACATGGAAAGCCCCTCCAAGTCTTTTGAGGTAGTCCTGAAACAGGTGGCTTGAGAGAGAGAGCTACTTTGGGCACTACGAGACGGTCATTCGCCACCTGACGCTGTCAGAGCCCGAGCACCCCGTGATAAATGTGCTGAACTCTGAAATAGGCTTCAAAGCTAGTACCACATGCAATTCCAAATCCGGACTCCTGGGGCTATTGGATTTCATGATATCTCTTGCAGCCTTGGTTACGGGTTAGCATGAATCTTCTCACCCCTTAATTATAGTTCTGGCATCTGAAAAGCACAGAGACACCTTTCCCTCCTTTGGCGCCATCTCCTCATTCCTCCCCACTCCCAAACACTCAGCGAGCCGGAGCTAATCCCTGCTGCCATTTCTGACTGTCCCCGTCCCTGTCCTCCAGGATCTGACCACACACTCATTGGCCCATGCCTGCTACCTGCCTTACAAGGCAATACTGCCCGCCAAGAGATGCTACTTTGGGAAGAGTCAAGAGGACTGAGAGAATGTCAGGATCTTTTTTTTAGGTGCTGAGCAGGGCCATTCCAGGGGCCGCTGAGAGCAGGCGGTGATCTGTATCAGAGATGAACTTGAACATGCACTCTCTTCCAGGGGGGCGGGAGGTGGAAAAAGTAAGCCCATGGCTTCTTTGGCTCGAGTCGGATGGAGCAAATTAAAACATTTAGGAATTCTCTCCCAGATGCAGATCTGTTTTAGGTCTGATGTCTGTCAACCAAATTAAAATAGATGAAATCGGGCCCAGCGATGTCTCTGGGTGGAGAAGAGGGGCGCAGCTTTCGTGATGGGGACCAGTGACCTCGTTCTGGGCGGCTTCCCTAATTGACTGCACCTCCAGAGCAGGAGGTCAATCCTCCCACTCTCCCCCATGCCCTGCCCACACTGGGAACACAGCAGGAAACTGTTGGGGTGACCGAAAGTGCTTTGCAAGCAAAGAAAAAAATTGAAGTGGGACATGCAAGCCTTCCAAGCAGTGTGGGGGTGCACAGAGCACCGGTGTTTTCAGGAACAACGGGTTTCGGGTGGTCCCAGGGGTACGGCTCATGGAGAGGACTGCTTCCACTGTGGGCTGAGGAATAAGGTGAGCTGCCCTGAACAGGTGAGGGAGGGGCCAGAAGCCTCACCTTGGTTCCATGCCTTCCAGGCGCTGTTTGGTGGGGAAGAGGAAAATGTCCCCCTCGGCACTCTGAGATTGAAGAGAGGGAAGGACAGCAGATCATGCAGAGACATGAGGAAACCTGGACCACTTCGTTGGAAAAAAAAAGACACCGCCGGGCAGCAGGGGAAAGAAAGGCCATGCCGGGAAAGGCAGGAAGGGCCCCCCAAGCCCTGACGCCCCAACACGAGGGCCTCTGAAGTGCCAGCCCCGGGGTCACTGTTTGAACACTGCTGGCCCCCACGCCCACGTTGCCCCCCATAGGGACGAGGGCCCGATTAAATGGCAAGGAGTCCATCATGCTGCTCTGCCTGCCAGCCTTCCCCGCTGAGCCCTTAGGACCACTGAAACCCTGCAGGAGAGGGGCTGAAGGGACAGGGGCGTCTCTGAGGTCATGAGGAGCCCTATCTCCCTCAGGACCCCCAGCCCGCCTCCAGAGGTGCCTCTCATACCTGATGTCCCCTCCACCCTACCCCCACGCAGGAATGAGCCAGCTCTGCACCCTCCCCAGGGGCCTCCTCCAGCCCACGGTGGTGGGAGCCTCCTCATTGGGGACCCCAACTCTGGCACAACCTCTTGGCACAGGGGCTGGGCATGGGAGAGGCTTGCCAGCCTCATTTGAACCTAGTCTCTTTGTAGGGGGAGGAATGTGGGAGCGCCCTGGCGAGGAGAAGAGCAGAAGTAGAGACAGAGGCAGGTGCAGGAGGGGCTGGGGCCGGCTCCGGGAAACCCAGGACCTGCGGCAGGGCACTCACCGGGGCCAGGACTCCAGCAGCACTGACCCCCTGAAAACGTTCCCAAACCTAACCTCCTCCCAGAGCTCACCAGCGGGTCAGCGTTTTCCTGCTTTTTGCTATCACTAAGAAGCAGCAGAGAGAGGTACCTAAGCCAGGCCCCTGGCCGAGAGGCAGCCCGTCCCTGGGAGCTCCCACAGGCAAGGTCCTGTACCCCTTTCCCTCCTGCTTCTTGTTCCCCCAAGCCTGAGCCCCCGGGGGCTGTCTGAGTGTCCTCCCCGCAGCTGGTGGGTTTGGCTCTCGGGGTGGGGCACGCTCAGCTCAAGAGGGATTGCCAAACAGCCCCTAGGAGTCCAGGCCTTCCTCTAAGAGTCCCTAGGAGTCCAGGCCTTCCTCTGCCAGTTGCCACTCCCCTTCTGCCCACCCCTTCCCACCGCTCTTGCCCTGGGCCTGTGGAGCGGACACTGTGCACGGGGGTCAGGAGCGTTGCCGCTCCCGTGAGGTCACCGGGCAGATATGCTGGCATTCGCCGTCCCCGCACATGGTCGTAACCAGATCGGCACAGAGCCCCTCATCCTCCTCTTGCCCTGCCTGCCGCACCCTAAAATAGCCTCGATATATGTAAGGCATCTTCTGGAACAGAACTGGCCGGGTCATTTAAACATTCCAGGCGTCTTGTTTATGCTTGGTAGTTATCAATACGGCAGGCAGGACTCGCACACTCATTCCTGCGAGGGGCCCCCGGATCAAGAGTGCACATGTCTCCCATGGCTGGGAGCTGATGTCAGAGCCTGCGTGGGCCTGAGCGTGACGGATGCCTCTGCCCAGGCTGACATCTGCCGTTATAGCCTGGCAACAGGGTTGGCGGGAGCCCAGCTCCGGGGTCTTGACCCCAGCCACTTCCCCCTACAGAGAGGGAAACTGAGCCCAGAGGAGTCGCAGGGGCTGTACTGCCAGGCGGGGACCCAGGTGCACCCCCATCACGTTCACCGGCCCTGCGGTGGGCACAGCAGCAGAAGAGTGGGCAGGGAATCTGGGTCCTTGAAGCCCAGGAAGTGGGAAGGAGGCTCCCGCTGCAGTCCAGGCCTTCGGTTCTTGCTATTGGGCTCAGAAAAGGCAAAGAGGCTGTGAGCACAGGAAAGGTTCTTGGAAAGACTCCCACACACCTGCCGGGCAGGCTGGGACGTCCCTCCCCACTCCTCGCCCCGAGTCCTAGGCCTGCGGATGTTTGCAGCTGGATCACTCTTCGCCATGGTGGCTGCCTGTGCACTGTGGATGCCTAGCAGTCCTCTGGCCTCTGCTCACCAGATGTTGGTGGCATCATGTCTGCCCCAAGTTGTGACAATCAAAAATGTCTCCAGTTAAAGGAACTCAGCCTAGCAAAGAGATAGCTGCACTCCCGCGGTTATTACAGCACTATTCACCATGGCCAACATACGGACTCAACCTAAGTGCACGTGAGCAATTGAAGGATAAAGAGCACGCGGCATATACACACAGTGGAATACCATTCAACCACAAAAGCACTGAAATCCTGTCCTTTGCAGCAACCTGAATGGGACCAGAGGACATGAAGTGAAATAAACCAGAGAGAGAGACAAATGCCACAAGTTCTCACTCCCATGTGGGAGCTGCCAATGTGGGTCTCATTCGGGCAGAGGGGAGACAGGAATGAGGGTGGGAGGTGAAGGGAGTTTGTTTAATCAGCACAGAAATCTAATTCGAGGGCAGGAATGAGTTCCTGCGTTCAATAACAGCACAGCAGGGGGACTACAGTTAACAGTAATTTACTGTTTATTTCAAAATAGCTAGAAGAGTTGAAATGTCCCAACACAAAGAAATGATAAATGTGTGAGAGCCTGAATGCTCCTGAATGCCCCTGAATGCTTCTGAATCTCCTGAATGCCCCTGAATGCTCCTGAATGCTCCTGAATGCCACGGTTTGACCCATACACATCGTGTGTTTGTATCGAAGCATCATAGGGGCTGGGCACGGAGCTCACACTGGCAATCCCAGTGCTTGGGGAGGCTGAGGCGGGAGGATGGCTTGAAGCAACCTGGGCAACATAGTGAGACCCCATCTCTAAAAAACTACAGTCACATGTACCCCAGATACATGTACAATTATCTGTCAATAAAAAATAAAAAATAATATTAAAGTAAAATTTTAAACTAAGAAAATAATTAAAATGTAAAACTATTTCTCCAGGCATTGCCCACCGTCCCCTGGAAGGCAAAATCGCCCCTGGCCGAGCCCCCTACTGTGGAGGAATGAAACCTTGCCTGGTGCAGGGAAGGTGCCTGCAGGGCCCCGGTCACCTTCCTCCCCACCTCTTACTGCCAGCTGGGGACACGGAGCTCACACCCGCTCATCCACCAGCTCAGGCTGTGGCCACCAATCAGCTGAATTCACCAAGACCCCCAGAACACGTCACAGGCTCAGGGGAGAGCTCCCTGCCTCCCTGCCTCCACTGGAGGCTGAGCTTCCTTTCAACAGCTCCTGGGGCAGGGCAGTGGGATATCCACCGAGGCCAAGGAAGCTGCAGCTCCCACCCTTGGCGCTGGGTCCTATAGGGTGTGGCCAAGCTCACAGCAGAGGACATTAGGAGCAGAAAACCAGAAGGCAGAGAAACAGAGTGGAGATGGTGTGCTGGTGTCTGGGGCACAGGAGAAGATGCAGAAGCCAGCAGGGAGAAGGAAGGTGGAGAGACAGCTGGCGGGGGATGCCCACTCCCAGCCTGGGGGCTGTCTCAGGAGAGCGAAGGGCTGCCTGGTATTATTTTCACCTTGCAGGTGGAACTCTGGGTCTGGGTCCTCCCTGACTGCCCTACAGGTGGATCTGTCCATTTTTCCTGGGCCAGGACCCCTAAACTGCACCCACCAGTGCACCACCCCTCTCAGAGAAACACCTGTTCCCCAGGCAGCCCCTGCCAGCACCCTCAGGCCAAAGGGGGAAGATCAGGCCAGCCAGGGGCTGGGGGAGGCTCTGGGTGATATGGAGAGGACACCAGCCCATGTGAGGAGGCACCAGACGTCCCCAGTCACCTGCACCCTGCCCCTGCCCACCCTGGGGGCACCCTCCCTGTGGATGAGCTATGCCTGAAGGACCTGGAGCCTGAGGGGTCCTCACGGGCCCCAGGGGAAGCAGGTGCCCAGGAGAGATGCAAAGGTTTCCCAGGCAACACTCGGGACGGCTCAGCAGCAGCCGCCTCCAAAAGTGGGGAGCAGGGCCAGAGAGCTGAGGGCAGTGCTGGGTCCCGGGCCAGCCTTGGCGGTCCCCGTGGGCTTCAGTGCGTGCATGCTGCCATCGTGTGGAGCCCGGCCTGGGCGGCCCTCCAGCTGTGGGACACCCGCTCGCCCCCCACGCCGGGAACCCCACCTGGCCCAGGCACCTCTTCCCCCCTGCCCCAACCACAGGCCTAAGTGGGCCCAGATGGCGTTAGCAGAATGGGCTGGCTGGGCTGCTGCCTCCGGGGGCCCTGGAGTTGGGGCTCAGCCTGCCGGGGATGGGAGGGTGGGTGGTTTGAACAGGCGAGCCTAATCCAGAGCCTCTCAAAGAGGGCTGACAGTGTGGGAAGCGGGCAGCCAGGCCCAGAGCCCAGACACAGCGCCAGCCCTGCTCTGCCTCTCCGGGCCTCACGGACTCTTCCGGACCTTCCTCACTCATTCCAGAAGGATGCTCTTCCTGGAGGACCCTGCCAGCCAGTGTCTCACCTTTTCCACTCCCCCACCCCTCCCTGGGGTGTCCCATGTCACAGGGAGAGCGGAACCCTGCCCTAGGCGAGACCTGCCACCCTGTGTGCACAGCCACTTCTCCTTGGCCTCCTCTCATCCCTCGCCCCTGCCTGGCGCTGCCCTCCCCTCCTCTCCCCTCTCACACCAGCCACAGCCCCTCTCTCAGCATCCACAGCCTCCTTCAGAAGGACAGTAGTTGGATTGCTCAGGGGCCTGTGGGAAGCACAGCACACTCCAAGAGTCGGGTACTGAAAGACAGTTTAGGAAGCTGTGGATGGGGAGGCCTTGGGGGGTAGCAGGGCTCAGGCTCTGTCAGAAGGGCAGCAAAGGGAATGGTTCCAGGCTGAGAGGGCGACAGGTGTGTGGAGAGCCCCCCAGCCTGCCGCCGCCACACACAAAAGCAGTGGCCTTCTGTGGAGGGGCAGCCGTGAAAGGCAGCCCCGCAAGGAGGGAATACATGGGTCAGCCTCCCAAGCCGCCTGCCCTCCCTCCCAGGGACACGGGGCACGGTGAGGAGGGAGGGAGGGGATGGGACAGGCTCCTCCAAGGGAGATCTGAGCTGCTTTAGCACCTGGTGCCGGTGGTGTGTAAACCCGTGGGGCCGTCTGGGAGCACACCCTGTGGCTCAGTGGACATTACTCCCGGTGCCTCTCTGTGCCAGAAGGAAGCAGCGTGTTGGTCTCTGCCCTAGAAGCTCTTCGTTTCAGAGAGGCGCTGTGAAGAGCGATGGTCAACGAGGAAAAGAGAAGATCCGGGCACAGTCACAGATAAACTAGAGAATGACCCTTCTGCGCTTGGCCCTGCTGCACCCACTCTGTGTCCCGGAGGCTGGCCTGGGCACCAGGTCCTCTGGGCTCCTGGCATCTGTTCATTGGCTTTGGCCAAGAGAAGCACCAAGCGAAGAGTGGCAGGACAGAGAGGCTGGGATTTCTTCCCTGCTCCTTTCCTTGGGTGCTCTGGTCCTGCCAGTGACTGGGTCCCTTCTGTCCCCACTGTGGCCCCAGCTCTCTCTGGACTCTAGGATTCCCCTGCCCCTTCAGGCCTTGGGGGGGTGTGTGTGTGTGTGTTTGTGTTTGTGTGTGTGTGTGTGTGTGTTTGTGTGCTTGTGTGTATGCGTGTTTGTGTGTGTGTTTGTGTTTGTGTGTGTTTGTGTGTGTGTTTCTGTGTTTGTGTGTATGTGTGTTTGTGTTTGTGTGTGTTTGTGTGTGTGTGTGTGTTTGTGTGTGTGTGTTTGTGTGTGTTTCTGTGAGTGCATGTGTGCACTTGTGTGCGTTCCAGCTTTCTGATATTGTTCATCTCCAGGGGTTACAACACTCTTACAGGTTCTCTTTCTTAATTTTTTTTAAGAGACAGGGTCTCTATGTTGCCCAGGCTGGACTCAAACTCCTGGGCTCAGATGAACCTCCCACCTCAGCCTCCCAAGTAACTAGGACCCCAGGTGCACACCTGGCTGTGGTAGGTCATCTTAGCAACCACCCTCCCCACAACACACACTTTGAGAAGCATTCTATAGTCAGGTCCCTAACACTGGCTGCTTTCCATGAGATCTCTGGTCTTCTCCAGACACACACACACACACACACACACACACACACACATCTATCCATCACCCCGACATTTTCATTCTGCATCCCACATATCGGTTCAACCAATATTAAGAATCTGCACCCAAAAATATGCCACTCTGGCATGTTGACTATTTTGAGTGAAAGGGACTTGAAAAGCAGGGGTACCAGAAGATCCCTCTGACCTTCATGCTCTGTCTCAAAAGCAGGAGATGAAATTCCCATGTGAAAGATGTCTTCCCCATACCAGAAGGAAACTGCCACTCTTATCTTCAAGGACAGGAAGCTGGGGCCAAGGGAATTCTGTACAAACAACCCTCGTTAAACTAATCCCCATCCTCCCAGCCACTCCTCCACCCAGCCAGCCCCAGCCTGAGCCCCCGAGCCTTGGCCCGTTTTCAAGCGTGCTGCTCTTTGTCTCCGGCAGTGTGTTCGTGTTCAAACTCAACGGTGACTTTGGCCCTTAGGAAGGCTCCCGTGCCCACGAGACGTGTGGTCTGTCAATTGTGGGCGTTTCTCCTGCTGACCTGTCTTAAATCGCTTTAATTCTCACACCAAAAACCCTTGAAAGAGCGGAGGGGAATTTCCACCGCAACACCACGTTCAAACGTGGCAACTCTACGGGGCTCTGCTTGCCTACTCTACAGTCTACCGGCTGTCCACTGCCTCCCCCCAGTCTCCACCCACCCCAGTGAGCAGCCACGTCATGTACAGGGCTCCCTCTTCTTCCAATCCAGGCTCCTCTCAGCCATCAGTGCTCCTTTAAGAGTCATCCATTGGAGCGTGCCACTCCCCTGCTCAAAACCCCAGGAATCCGGACAGAGGCTGCCCAGACCCCGTGAGACCTGGCCCTAGCGACTCATCCTAATCTTGCCTTCCTCACCTGCGCTGCCCAGTGGGCCCAGGGCTGCCACGGTGACCTTGCTGGGCCATCGCCCACTTCCCAGACCACACCTCCCACCTTCCGTGTCTGAGAACACAGGCCCTCCTTAGAGGCGTCTGCCCCAACCCCACATCCATTCTGAAGCCTCCTGTTCCTTTCTGTGGGAACTTCTAGAATGTTCTTTCCTTCTTCCTGCTCTCAGCCACCTCCTGAACTGCTGTTTGCCCTTGCCTGGCTTCCCATGGACTTGGGAAGCAAATATACCCCGTGGGGAGCTAAGAGGGTCTCTGGGAACCTGGACGCCGATGTGAAGGCCCAGCCCATGAAAGTCCTGGACCCCCACTCTGAAGCTACCTGGGCTTAGCGTATCCAAAGACACCGAGGGAAAAACTTCCTCCCCTCCAGAAAATCAGGTGGACTTCCGGAGAAAGCTATGGGTGAGCTTTGAACGTGGCTGATTGAGAATTCTGTGAAATATCTGCAGTGTCTCCTGGCAGATGATTGAAATACAACCACCTCATAACCAGCCCCAGAAGCCTTTGCACACCCGTCCATACAGGGAGGCTTAAGGAAATTAAAGGGCTAAAATGATTTTTTTCCCCAGCAAGAAAGATTGGGCCACTTAATTAAGAGCTATTTTTAATCTTGGACAAATTGGGTCTAATTTCTTCAAATTATTCCACATTTCACTAATTTCATTTTTTCCTTTTTACTCAAGGCTGTGTGGGCAGGCGTGCCCCGCACACTGCAAAAGGTCTGGATGTGAGAGCGACTCATTTTCTTCTGTCACGCACAGAACGTCTCAGCACTGATTATTTTCAACAGGGAGGAAAGTGGGCCTGGAGAGTGCTGGGGAGGCCTGTCCTCACACTGGAGCTCACAGCTGGAGCTTCATTAGCACTGAGGAGATCATCGCGCCCTGAACACGGCACCTCGCACACCAGACACAGCCTGGGCTGACGGGCGGAAAGCATTCGCAAGTCCCCAAAGGGGCCGTGGGTCCTGTGCGCAACTCATTCGGAAATCTCACTTCTGTCCTGCCTCTGTTCTCTAAACACTTGAAAGGAAGACAAGCAGTGGCTGAGCACCATTGAGGGGCCTGGTGTGGAAGTCGGGGGGTCACCCTGGTCCTGTCACTGCTGCTCTATTTGATGGTTAGGAGAACTGAGGCTCAGAGGGCTGACACCCAGGAAGTGGTGGACTCCAAAGACTCTGCTTGTCCTGTTCTGCCACATGTCTGCCCCAGAGACATCCATCGTCAGCTCAATTGTGTGTGCTTGGTGTCTCTACCAGCCGGCCCCCCATAGGTGCTGAGTAAATGTTTGCTGAGTGAGCTCTTCGGGGAGGGAGTGGGGGAGAAAGTTTAAGCTGGAAGAGTCTGCAGTGGCCATGGGTGGCTTTGCATACTCAACCTTTGCCCCCTGGGTTCCGCAGGCAGGGCTTGCATCCAACCCTCCCCCCACCCCCGAGGCCTCAGGGTTTGAGCGGCAGAACCTGATCTGCAGCTGACCAGAGAATGCCCTGCCCCTGTGCCCACCATGGAAGAGGTTCAGAACCCAAGCCAAGCCAACCACTGTGGATGCTAGGACTTGTGCTATTATCCCTGGGACACAGACCCGAGTGTCTCTCACCAAAACTTGATGCTGGAAGGACATGAGCCCAGAGCTGCCGGGACAGGGATTGGAGAGGCTCTGCCTGGGAATGGAGCCAGGAAGAGCAAACAAGATGTGAGAGAAAAACTTGTGTGGCCGTTCCTGTGCTCCTCTGCACAGGAGTCGGTCAATCCCCTTTCTTTTATTTTTTATTTTTTATTCTTTTGAGACAGGGTCTCGCTCTGTCACCCAGGCTAGAGTGCAGTGGTGTAATCTCGGCTCACTGCAACCTCTGCCTCCCAGGGTCAAGCGATCTTCCCACCTCAGCCTCCTGAGTAGCTAGGACTACAGGCACGCACCACCACGCCCAGTTCATTTTTTACGTTTTTAGGAGAGATGGGGTTTCACCATGTTGGCCAAGCTGGTTTCGAACTCCTGGGCTCAGACTATCTGCCCACCTCTGCCTCCCAAAGTGCTGGGATTACAGGCGCAAACCACCATGCCCAGCCCTCCCTTTCTCTTTACTGAAGCCATTTGGGTTGGGTTCCTTCATCAGCAAGTGAGAGGGTCCTCACCATTACGAACCGCCTTGAACAAGCAGGGCTGGTTTATTTAGGAAGCGATTCCTGGAAGCACTGGAGGGGTGTGGAGACTTGAGCCACAAGGTAAGGGAAGTCGATGTAGGGAGAGCTCAGGAACAGTTTCCCCTGTTCTGGGCTCCATCCCACTGTGGAGCCCTGGGAGACAGCCTGTCGCCTCGGTGGTGTCCTGCCAGAGAGACAAGGAGGGCTGCTCTGGGGCCGTTAACTCCCTGCGTGTCCAGCCTGCCACACTCTCCACCAGCCAGAAAACATGTCAGGCAGAATCAAGAGCCTCGGGTCAGTGTCCCTGGAAGCCATGAGAGCCCAGGGGATCTGGGCAGAGCCAGCACCACTGGCCACCCTTTTCATTTTACAGGGCGAGGAACGAAGGACAGCAAAAGGACAGGACAGTCACACAGAGGATTCATGGCAGCCCTGGATCCAGACCAGGCATCCTGGCTGACACCCCAGCACGCAGTGTCCTCCTTTTTGTCCCCATCTCTGCAAATATGGTGACCGCTACTAAGCCGTAGTCTCCTCTGAGCAGGGACTGGACTCCAGCTAATTGGGACAGTCAGAAAGATTTTCATGGGCACCGCTCTGTGCCATCCCTGTGCTGGGCTCTTGGATTCTGACAAATGAAAAACCCACCCCTGCCTTTGCAGGGCACCCAATGCCATGCTCTTAAAGACTTGAGGGCATCTTGAATGAGGTGCCTAGTTTTGCAGGTGACTTTGGGGATTCACCACCAGTAGCAATAAAAGGTCCCGGAAGAACACTACTTTTCAGCTTGCAACACACTTTCGCATCTGTCACATTTTAAAAATCTCGCTGAAACTCATAGAGCCTATATCCTCCTCTGCAAAAGGAGACAAATGCACGATAGCCCCTACCCCGGTGTGAAGGGACCACGTGCCTGGGTGCTCTTGGTGAACTGGAACATCTGTGCCTTGCAGGGAGCCAACAGCTGGGACCCACTGCAGACCCCAGTGTGGAATGTCAGTGAGGGTCCTTCGGGTTGCAAGCCACAGAAACACAAGTCACTTCAGAAAGAGAGAGAATGGAAGAATGGAGAATTGTAACATAAAGGGGCTCAAACACTTTCTTTTCTTCTCTTTTTCTCCATCCTTTCTCTCCTTCCTTTTTTATCTCTGCTTCCCTCTTGGTTTTTCTCATTTTCCCTCCTACCCTAGATCC
This sequence comes from Alouatta palliata, assembly GCA_004027835.1. NCBI lineage: Eukaryota > Metazoa > Chordata > Mammalia > Primates > Atelidae > Alouatta > Alouatta palliata. The sequence continues at coordinate 6,779 of PVKV010005942.1, read as the reverse complement.
TTTCTCTAGGAGTTCTGTGCTGATAATGTAACACCAGGTTCACAGCTCCAACAGAAAGAGTGTGTTTCCTCCCTATATCCATAGATGTATACATGTATGTATGTGTGTGTATATATATGCATATATATGTACACACACACACATACACACACATATATATATATATATATATATATATATATATACATATTTTTTTGAGACAGAGTCTCACTCTGTCACCCAGGCTGGAGTGCAATAGTGTGATCTCAGCTCACTGCAACCTCCACCTCCCAGGTTCAAGCAATTCTTCTGCCTCAGCCTCCTGAGTAGCTAGGATTACAGGCGTGTGCCACCACGCTAATCTTTGTATTTTTAGTAGAGATAGGGTTTCACCATGTTGGCCAGGCTGGTCTCGAACTCCTGACCGTGTGATCTGCCTGCCTCGGCCTCCCCAAGTGCTGGGATTACAGGCATGAGCACCATGCCCGGCCCCCTACATCCACGTATCAACACACGGGCATGGATTGCTCCAGGTTAGGACACATGCCCACCCCTTGAGCCATCTGTGGTGGGGGGTGTTCTGCCGCTGGCCAGATGAAGAGGAAGCAGAGGTCTGCACCTGAGCCCTGCCCAGACCTCGCCAGTTGGATCTCCGAAGCAAAGATGTGGAGTGGTCCAAACAGCAGCCTGAGGAGAGGATTTTCAGCTCCTAGCGCAGGGTGTGGCACATGGGAGGGTGTTCACGGGTGTTTGCTAATGAACAAATCAGTGAATATAGGTTTGGTAAAATACAGCGTATACAGTGCTATTTTTTAGAAGAGCATTCCCGTGTCTTTCCGTTTAGTTACACCTGGATGTGGATGTGGGGCTTTGGGGCACTTTGCTTCCCCAGCATTAAAGCAAAGTTACCACCTTTATCCCTGCAAACTTCATTCTTTCAAAACATGGCATACAAAGCCCATTAAAATGGATTATCAAAGCAGGGCGTAGTGATTCGTGCCTGTAATCCCAACTACTAAGGAGGCTGAGGTGGGAGGATCCCTTGAGCCCAGGAGTTCAAGACCAGCCTGGGCCATGTAGCCAGACCCCTGTTTCTTAAAAAAATTTTGATTACCAAGATGATGAGCTCATGACTGTTTTTCTAGGATTTCCTGGAAGTTACCCAAATCTATCTTAGGTCTCTATGCCGGAGTCCAAGCTTGGGTTCTAACCCAGTGCCAGACGGACTGAGAAAGCCTCTGTTGATGTACCCGATGCTGTAGCACCCTGCCCAGCTTCACTCTCGCCACCCAGGATGGAGGCGCTCACTCCCAGATGTCAGTGTGCTGTTGGCTGCTAGCTTAGAGCTCTCCACGGAGGCTTCTCTGAGGGTTGCCCTCCTCCTGCTGACTTGCCTCACCCAAGGTCACACCCCCTTGCCAGGGCAGTCCACATGTAAGAGCCAGCTCCGCACCCTTTCTCCACAGGGGGCCAGCTCTGGTGGGCCATCCCGTTCAGAGCCCCATGGGATTGACCAGGCCCTTGCTGTGATGGCCCCCAGGCTCAGCTGCTTCTGCTCATCCTCATTCCTTCAACCCCTGTCCCAGTAGGTGGGTCTAGAGGACTCTGCCTGCAAATTACATCTCAGAGACCAAATGCCAGGGAACCCAGCCTGCAACAGATGGTACTGGGAGTGGCCCAGGAATCTCTGAAATGGGATTTTGGACCTGGCTCGGTCACCAGATGGCTGGCAATGAGGACTCTATCACCAGTGATAGGGGAGCATTGATGGTCCCTGGCATGGGGTAGAGGTGCAATTAAGACCAGCAGAAAGGAAGGCACAGAGAACACACCGGATCAGGGATCTGAGGAGAGCCGGGGAGATCATCCTCACAGGGCTGCAGAGCTGGATGGCTGTTGCTGGGAGCAACTGCAGCCTCAGAGGAAGACAATCAAAGACTCAGGGTGGTTAATCACCAATTAAAGGCTAATTAAGATAACCGGAGGGTCTCCTTAGTATCATATAAATTAGAGCCTCTCATCTGCAGCTGGAGGGCAGAAAAAGCTGAGGATCTGGCCTAGGACTTAATTATAAGTATCTCAGAGCTGGAAAAGATATTGGATTCCCAGCCTAGGCAAATCTGACATATCCGGGTAAGGGCTGGGGCTGGAATCATCCGAAAGCTCCCTTACTCAGATGCCTGGCGCCTGGGCTGGGAAGGCAAGCAGCTGCGAGCTGGAAGAGCTGGCCCTCCTTGGATGTGTGTCTCTATGTGGTGTCTCCGCGGGGTCTGTCCAAGGAGGAAGCTTCAGAGCGGCTGAATTTCCTACATGATGGCCCCGGGATCCAAAGCAAGTGACCCAAGAGAGAGGGAGCAGAAGCGAACACAGCCTTTTGTGACTGAACCCTGCTGTATGAATGCAGTGGTGAGGGCAGAGCTTCCAGTGTGGCTCCCATCATCCACTTAGCATAAAAGCATCCTGGCTCAAGGATGGTGCGTATAGGCTTCTTGACCAGTGAAGAATAGCTTGATTGACTTCTCAGAGACTAGGAAGAAAAAGACTGGCAGACCAGGTAGGGGGAGATCTGCGGAAGGGGCAGGTGGGCGTGCTTTCGGAAAGGGTGCAATGTGGCCAGGTCTATTCATGTGAATGCCCACTGAGCACTCTGCAGTGGAAGAGGCGATGCCGATCCTAGGAGACAGAATGGCTTGGCCAACTGATGTCAGCCAGCCTCTGTCATCGGCCACCCCATGCTGTGACCGGATAGCTCTGGGCCTCCCACTGACAGAGGCTGCTACAGCCCCAGGAGCTCCTGAGGCTGAATGTCCCACCTGCCAGCAACAGAAACCAACAGTGAGGTCCCAGCAACGTCAGAGCCTTTGAGGACACTCGCCAGCTGCATGGTGGCAAATGGACTAACTGGACCCTTCTACCCTGGAAAAGGCAGCCGTTCATCAAGACTAGAACTGACACATACCCAGGGCATAAGTCAGTTCTCCAGAGAAACAGAACCGACAGGATGAGTATATGTGCTTCATCCTTGAACAGCATGGGGTTGAAGTGCATGGGTCCACTTTTGGGTTTTGGGGTTGTTGTATTTATTTATTTATTATTTTTTTACAGACAGGATCTCCCTCTGTCACCCAGGCTGGAGTGCAGTGGCGCCAACCTAGCTCAGAGCAGCCTCAAACTCCTGGACTCGAGCAATCCTCCCACCTCAGTCTGCCCAGTACCTGGGACCACAGGTGCCTGCTACCACACCCGGCTAAATTTTTTTTTTTTTTTTTTTGTATAAATGAGATCTTGCTATGTTGCCCAGGCTGGTCTCAAAATCCCGGCCTCAAGCAATCCTCCCACTTGGGGTTCCCAAAGCGTTAGAACTGCAGATGTGAGCCACCACACCCAGCCCCAGAGTCCACTCCTGCAAAGACTTTCTCCTGCCTCTGCTCTGCCTGAGATAGCAAGACCAATCCCACCTCTCCCTCCTCTTCCTCAGCCCATCCGACATGAAGATGATGAAAATGAAGACCTCAACGACCACTTCCACTTAATAAATAGTAAATACATTTTCTCTTTCTTATGATTTTTCTTAATAACATTTTCTTTTCTCTAGTTTACTTTATCATGAGAATTCAGTATATAAAACACATAACATACACAGTACATGGTGACTGACTGTGTTATCAGCAAGGCTGTCAGTCAACAGTATGTTGTTCATTAGTAATTCAGTTTTGTGGGAATCAAATGTTATACGTGGATTTTCCACCACATGGAGGAGCAGGATCGGTGTACCTAACCCCCCTGTTGTTCAAGGGCCACCTGTATAAAGAGAGAGAAATTTAGTCTATGGAACTGGCTCATGTGCTCAGGGGGCTGACAGCCTGGAGACCCAGGAGAGCTCATGGTGCAGATGGAGTCTGAAGGCAGCCTTCCAGAGCAGGCGTGAGTGGCGGGCAGGTAAGTGAGCCAGGGAAGCTTCATCTGTACATACAGCCTTTCCCTGTTACCTGCTGAGCTCTGCCTCCTGTCAGATCAGCGGAGGCATCAGATTCTCATAGGAACACAACCCCTATTGCAAACTGCGCATATGAGGGATCTAGGTGGCCTGCTCCTTAGGAGATTCTAAGGCCTGATGATCTGTGACTGTCTTCCATCAACCCTAGATAGGACTGTCTAGCCGCAAGGAAACAAGCTCAGGGCTCCCACGGATTCTGCTATGGTGAGTTGTATAATTAGTTCATTGTATGTTACAATGTAATATTAATAAAAAATAAAGTGCACAAGAAATGTAATGGGCTTGAATCATCCCAAAACCATCCGCCAACCCCAGTCCATGGAAAAACTGTCTTCCACGAAACTGGTCTGTTGGTGCCATCAAGTCTGGGGACCGCTGTTCCAGGGGATTCCCGATGCTCAGGCTCGCCCTACCCAAGCCTTCGCCTGATACGATGCCACTCACGGCATGACGGAGGGCAGTCTGCTGCACCCAAGGCTCCCCGGCTTAAATGTTAACCTCTTCCAAGCTGGCACATAAAATTCACCATCACATCCAGGAAGTGGTTTGCTTCTCCTGGCCACAAAGTCACAGAGAGCACCCCCCTCACCCCCCACCCATCTCACCCCATCTGAAGATTTACAGTGTTTGATCCGCCAAAATGGACTCCCACATAAAATCACAGCAAAAGAAGAGTGACCACGTGCACATAACCACAGGATGTACCCTCAGTTACAAACACTGCCATCCAGATGCTGTGGACCGACAGGAGGTGGAATGGTTTGTTTTAGGCCAAGCTGAGATGCCAGCCTGAAGATGAGCCCATGTGAGGATGGGTGCTATCCTCCAGGGTGCAAATACCCAAATGGATGGCTTTGATCTGGTGTTCTGCCTCTGGTACATAAAACAGAAATGTTACCTACATACCTATACAGGTCCAGGAACCAAGGGGCAGAAGCAGGAATGGCCCTACCTGTAATGACCCCCTCTACAGCCTATTTGAAGAGTTTGTGATTCTTATTCCTGCAACTTAAAGCCCTGTGATCAGGGAGGTCCTGGTTCTCGAAGGGGAAATTCTTCTGCCAGGGAACACAGAAATAGTCTCATTAAACTTTATTTTTACAGCTTCATTGCATCATAAAGTTCACCCATTTTAAGTATGCAAGTCAGTGATTTCCAATAAATTTGCTGTGTTTTACAACCATCCTCGTAATCCAGATTTAGAACCTTTCCATCACCTCAAGAAGATCCTCAGCCCCGTTCACAGTTAATCTTCATTCAACCCCCAGCCCCAGGCAAATGCCTATGTACTTTCCGTCTCTTTCTGTTTGCTCTTTCCGGATATTTCACACACATTGCATCATACGGAATGTGGCCTTCAGCGTCTGGCTTCATTTAACTTGCGATGTTTGGAGCTTCCCCTGTGTTGCACTCTGCGTCCGTACTTCCTCGCTCTCTCCTTCTGAATACCATTCAGTTGGATGAATCGACCACATTTTGTTTGTCAGTTCATCACTTGACGGACATTGGGTTATTTGTACCTTTTTCTGGCTATCAGTTTAGCTCCCACGAACATTTACATGCGAGTTTTGTGTGAACTCACGTTTTCATTTCTCTTGAGTAGATATTTTGGAGAGGAACGGTTGGGTCATTTAGTACATTTATGTTTAACTTTTTTCATGTAGATTTAGGGGGTACGAATGCAGTTTTGGTATGTGGATACGCTGCACAGTGGCGAAGACTGGGCTTTCATGTGCATGTCACCCAAATATTGAACATTGCACCCAATAGATAAATGTTTACCTTTTAAAGAAAATGCCAAACCGTGTTCCCAAGTAGCTGTACCGTTTTCTATTTCCTCCAGCGATGGATGAGGAAACCCATTTCTACACACTCTAGCTAGCATTTGTGACTGTCTATTTAATTATGGTCATTCTAGAGTGTATGAAGTGGTATCTCACTGTGGCTCACATTCGCATTTCCCTCGTGACTAATGATGGTGAGCACCTCTTCAAGCGCTTATTAGTCATTTGTTTATCTTTTTTGGTGAAATGTCTATTAAAATTTTTTCCCCATTTTTTAATTGGATGTTTGTCTTCTTGTTGAGGTATCTATGTGGGCTGGACACAAGTCCTTTATCAAATATATGATTTACAAATACTTTTCTGTCTATGGCTTGTCTTTTCATTGTCCTAATGATGTCTTTTGAATTACAAACCTTTTTTATTTTGATGAAGCCCAATTAATCAATTTTTTACTTTATCCAGTATGCTTTCAATGTTGAATCTGAGAAAGCTTTGTCTAACCCAAGATTATAACTGTTTTCTGCTGTGTGTTCCTCTAAAAGAAACGCAATATGGACCAGGCGTGGCAGCTCATGCCTGTAATCCCGGCACTTTGGGAAGCCGACGCACAGGGATTACTTGAGACCAGGAGTTGGAGAACAGCCTCGGCAACATAGTGAGATCCTGTCTCTACAAAAGATTTTTAAAAAGCCAGGCACAGTGGCTCATGCCCGTAATCACAGCACCTGGGGAGGCTGAGGTAGGCAGATCATGAGGTCAGGAGTTTGAGACCAGCCTGACCAACATGGTGAAACCCCGTCTCTACTAAAAACACAAAAATTAAAGCCGGGCGCGGTGGCTCAAGCCTGTAATCCCAGCACTTTGGGAGGCCGAGGCGGGTGGATCACGAGGTCAAGAGATCGAGACCATCCTGGTCAACATGGTGAAACCCCGTCTCTACTAAAAATACAAAAGTTAGCTGGGCATGGTGGCACGTGCCTGTAGTCCCAGCTACTCGGGAGGCTGAGGCAGGAGAATTG